>JAXIVJ010004264.1:0-84796 GCA_036785665.1 Chirona hameri | reverse complement strand
TCCAGCTCCGAGGTAGCGTTCGTCGCCCGCTCCAAGGTCGCGTCCGTCTCCAGCTCCGAGGTAGCGTTCGTCGCCCGCTCCGAGGTCGCGTCCGTCTCCAGCTCCGAGGTCGCGTCCGTCTCCAGCTCCGAGGTAGCGTCCGTCTCCAGCTCCGAGGTAGCGTTCGTCGCCCGCTCCGAGGTCGCGTCCGTCTCCAGCTCCGAGGTAGCGTTCGTCGCCCGCTCTGAGGTCGCGTCCGTCTCCAGCTCCGAGGTCGCGTCCGTCTCCAGCTCCGAGGTAGCGTTCGTCGCCCGCTCCGAGGTCGCGTCCGTCTCCAGCTCCGAGGTAGCGTTCATTGTCCACTCCTAGGTCGCGTTCGTCGCCGGAAACAGGGTCGCTGTTCAGGACATTTGTCTCGTCGGCTGTTGGAATGACGTTGTCTCTGGATGTGACTTCAAGCAACCCTAGCGCCTCTAATAGGGGTGAAACTTCCAGAAGAGAATATGCTTCCAGATCTAAAGATGGCGTAGAGACGTATGAGATGTTAAAGGGAATAGTTCACCTTTAACATGGGGTTTTGGACTGAGATAGCAGATTTGTAGAGCAGATCTAAAAATGGTTTGTGGTGAAAGAATTACCTCTCTACGTTAAGTAATTTCGACACAGGACTAGTGGGCCCGATTTCAATCCCGCTGTTCCGGGCCACGATCGGGGAATGAACGCTCGCCGCCGCGCCGCCGGAGGCAGGTACACTCTCTGGCACATAGTCTCTGGTCACGACGCCTCGTTAATATCAGCTCAGCCGCCCGGGCGGCGCGGCGGCCGCTTGTCAGAGACTGTAATTGGCGTCAGGCGGAGCGGGGCGGAGCCAGAACGCCAGCTGCTATCGTACGATTTCTCGTGAAATAGAAAGAGAAACTTACTTCTTTCTCCACATATATCCATCAGTTGTCCAAACCAAAGTCATATTCATAGTTGTGAGCTCAAGATGCACCTAATGGTTGAACTTCAAGACAACTTTCAAGGTGACCTATTCCCTTTAAGTAGAGAACAATCAGAGTCCATTGAGAACTCGGTCCGGTGAGGTGAGATGAGGTCCGGTGTCTCCGCCGGCTGGTCTGGTGTCTCCGCCGACTGGTCCGGTGTCTCCACCGGCTGGTCCGGTGTCTCCGCGGGCTGGTCCGGTGTCTCCGCCGGCTGGTCCGGTGACTCCGCCGGCTGGTACGGTGACTCCGCCGGCTCTTAAGACACCCCCGATTTGACGGATCTTAAGACACCCCCGCTCCGCACTCCGGAAATTCCCGATACAAACACGTATGTTAAAACTGATGCGCCAGAGCGCAAAGTAGAAAACACGTATGTCATGACATACGTGTTTTTGACGCGCATTACAAACATACGTGCTTTCACTTTTGCGTGTTCGGGACACTGTGCAACATACGTGTTTTCGGAAAACTTTGTTTGAAAATAAGTTTCCGAAAACATGTTTTATCGAAAAACTGAGACAACCATTAGATGCGCCGTAACTCAAGCTTTCGAATGATTTAAAAAAAAATGGCCAAAAAATGCCATACGTGGATTCACGTTTGCACGGCAGATTTATATTTAGCTTCATGGTAATCATTGAATGATCTGTACGATATCCCGGTACCACACTGCATCCCATGATAAATGCAGATAGAAAATCAGATGCTAAAAAGTATTCTAACCGGGCTTGCTTTAACCATATTTGTAACAGGCTCCTGGCTACCCATATTTGTAACAGGGGGCGGATTCCCCCCCCCCCCTCCGGAGATCTCGAGATCTACCCGTCTGATTTTCACAAATCAAACGGCGTTTGATTCCCCTCAACACAATCTACATTTCTAAAAAATAAAAATAAAATCCGGAATTTTGTATAGGAGGCAACAGGGGGGCAAAAACTACCAATTTTAGAGGTATTTGTGATCTAACACAGCTGTCATGTTTATCAACCGATTTTAACGCAACCAATGGGGATCGATAGAGATTGAATTGGATATTGCCATATGCAGTGTTGGATTTTTCATGTCATGACCTGGTCCCAGAGAGTACAAATCCATAGGTGGAGAGTAAGATTGTATTGTCAGGCAAGTTAAGATTTTCATTTTTGTTTTAATTATTTTATTTGGAAAGTAAAAACATCCTGATTTGTAATAGATAGTGAATCCTTCTGAGAATTGAATTACATTTTAACTACGATGTCAGTAAGATCAGGCGAAAAGAGAGCACATTTCCTGAACAAATATGAAGAGAGCAAAATTCTTTGGACCCGAAAAGTCCAGAAAATTGCCCAAATTCCAATGCTGGACATATGAGGGTGACTTGAAAATTAGACAATCATAGGCGTGTGCAGGTCACTATGGGGGTTGAAGTAAATGCGCAATAAAAAAAATTGATGTTGTTTTTTTACAAATAAAATGTGTGTTATTGTGACATTAGACAAAACAGTTATAAAGCATATTGTTTGCCATAGGCGGTACCAGGTTAGTGAAAACGGAGGTCAAATAGGACAAAATATTACCCGCAGGCAAGTTGCTACCCAGCACTATAAATAAGTTACTGATTGTAGATAGTTCCGTTTTGAATGTTTTACTTTATCATAAGCGTATCTAGGATCCAAACTGGGGAAGCGCAATACCTTTTGATAGGTATAGTATCCGCTATTATGATACTAACTAGTCAACAGTGACTATTATACTTACAACTTCAATTCACATTGTTCACCCCCCTTTTACCCTACCTGGACTCGCCTATTATCTTATAATCGTTCGTAGAGTACCCTGTTGTGCATGTTTCATCCGAAAACTGCAGTATGTTATGTCATTGTAGGCCCATGCATCTTAGTTTCCTTGCAATAATATAACCCCCTTTCTTCCATTCCTGAGCGCGCCTCTGCATAAAAATGACTTCATTCCCTCGCTTGGCCTCATATGTGCATATATCATTATAAACTAACTATCTATTGCGCCACAATCGCTGGCATATCGTCATCACCATGCCAGTTACCCCCCGTTTCATGTGCCTGAACACGCCCCTGCAACTCTATATGTAATAAATTATGCAAATAATGGAAGGAGAAGCTATCTTGTAAATCTTGATAGTTATAAATGTCACTTACATCGCTCTATTGGCTTCCCGCCAAGCATTGAATACTTCCTGGACCCTCCCCCCCTTTTTTCAAGCCCCTGAAACCGCCTCTGCCATGCAATTTGCTATGATATTTCATGAAAATCAACTAATTTGCACTTGTTTCAATCACTGTAAACCGATGTAACTCCTTCATACTTGAAACAGTTCGGAAGAAACCGTGAAGATCGCATTTCCGTATTATCGCCAAATGTCGCCGCAGAACCCTCCCCAAAACGTGCCCTGGAACCGCCTCTGTTCAGGTTAAGAAGTCAAAATTTTGACTCCATATGTGGAAATATATTTTGGGAAAAGTCCCAATATGTAATGGGCCTGCTCCCAGCCGTTCTGGAGATATCTGCGAAAAACATGAGGGGGCGGAATCCGCCCCTCCCCCCTCATGTGTTTTCATGAAAAGTGTTTTCTCGTAAGAACTCCGCAACGGCTGGACAGATTGTGTTCAAATTTGGTGTGTGGTTAGGGACCCCTCCGCCGCCGCCTTCCCACAAGTCATGGGTGGGGTGTTTCTGCACGTTTGCACGTGCACACCCCTATACTGTATCTCAGGAACGGCTGAGCCGATTGGGTTCAAAGTTTGTGTGTGGTTTGGGACCCAACCGCCGCCGCCTTCCCACAAGTCATGGGTGGGGTGCGTCTGCGCGTGCACACCTCTATTCTATATCTCAGGAACGGCTGAGCCGATTGTGTTCAAATTTGGTGTGTGGCTAGGGACCTCTCAGTCGCCTCTTTTCCACAAGTCAGGGGTGGGGTGCCTCTGCACGTGCGCACGTGCGCACCTTTTTTGTGTGTGTCTCAGAAACTATTAGCCCGATCGAGTTGAAATTCACCATGCATTTCGTTCGCGCTCGCTCGTTCATCGCCAACTACGGCACCTTACTGGTTATGAGCGGCCCGACCCGGCCCGTGGCGACGTTTTTGAGAAGCTCATATATCTGCAACCGCAAGTCCGATTGACAAGCGGACTTCTTTGCTTAGCAGCCCCATCTAACCTACCCTGTTTGAGACCAATGCCGACTCATGTGGGTGACTACCACTGCGCGTGGCGCGTGCCGCGTGAGGGGTGTTGAAAGGTATTTTATCGCAATAACTCCGCAACGGCTGGGCAGATTATGTGCAAATTTCGTGTGTGGTTGGGGACCCCTCAGCCGCCACTTTCACACAACTCAGGGGTGGGGTTACTGCACGTGCGCACGTGCACATTCCTATTCTATATCTCAGGAACGACTGAGCCGATTGTGTTCAAATTTGGTGTGTGGTTAGGGACCCCTCATCCCGCCAGTTTCGCACAAGGCAGGGGTGGGTGCCTCTGCACGTGCGCACGTGCACACCCCTATGCTGTATCTCAGGAACGGCTGAGCCGATTGTGTTCAAGTTTGATGTGTGGTTAGGGACCTCTCAGCCGCTGCCTTTCCACAAGTCAGGGGTGAGGTGGCTTTGCACGTGCGCACGTGCACACCCCTATTATATATCTCTGGAACGGCTGAGCCGTTTGTGTTCAAATTTGGTGTGTGGTTAGGGACCTCTCAGCCCCCACTTTCCCACAAGTCAAAGGTGGGTGCTTCTGCACGTGCGCACGTGCGCACCTTTTGTGTGTGTGTCTCAGAAACTACTTGCCCGATCGAGTTGAAATTCTCCATACATTTCGTTCGCGCTCGCTCGTTCATCGCCAACTGCGGCGCCTTACTGGTTGATAGTACACTAGTTTGTATAGTTCTAACTCAGACCATTGTAACTACGGCGCCTTACTGGTTGATAGTACACTAGTTTGTATAGTTCTAACTCAGACAATTGTAACTACGGCGCCTTACTGGTTGATAGTACACTAGTTTGTATAGTTCTAACTCAGACCATTGTAACTACGGCGCCTTACTGGTTGATAGTACACTAGTTTGTATAGTTCTAACTCAGACCATTGTAACTACGGCGCCTTACTGGTTGATAGTACACTAGTTTGTATAGTTCTAACTCAGACCATTGTAACTACGGCGCCTTACTGGTTGATAGTACACTAGTTTGTATAGTTCTAACTCAGACCATTGTAACTACGGCGCCTTACTGGTTGATAGTACACTAGTTTGTATAGTTCTAACTCAGACCATTGTAACTACGGCGCCTTACTGGTTGATAGTACACTAGTTTGTATAGTTCTAACTCAGACCATTGTAACTACGGCGCCTTACTGGTTGATAGTACACTAGTTTGTATAGTTCTAACTCAGACCATTGTAACTACGGCGCCTTACTGGTTGATAGTACACTAGTTTGTATAGTTCTAACTCAGACCATTGTAATGTGCGTTATGCTGTGTAGAAGATCTTGAGCAACCATATCAGGCCGTTCGGCTCACCGAAATCGCTAGTTTTGACTTGGCTGGGCTCCGTATTCCTTTCGAGAGGGAATTAAGCCCAGTCGCTAAACAAGACTTGTTGCGAAATTTGTGAAGCAACTTCGCACCTCCTCACAAACCACCTACTGTAGCGTACACGTCACAAACCACCTCACAAACTACCCACTGTAGCGTACACGTCACAAACCACCTCCTCACAAACCACCTACTGTAGCGTACACGTCACAAACCACCTCCTCACAAATCACCTACTGTAGCGTACACGTCACAAACCACCTCCTCACAAACCACCTACTGTAGCGTACACGTCACAAACCACCTCCTCACAAACCACCTACTGTAGCGTACACGTCACAAACCACCTCCTCACAAACTACCCACTGTAGCGTACACGTCACAAACCACCTCCTCACAAACCACCTACTGTAGCGTACACGTCACAAACCACCGCCTCACAAACCACCTACTGTAGCGTACACGTCACAAACCACCTCCTCACAAACCACCTACTGTAGCGTACACGTCACAAACCACCTCCTCACAAACCACCTACTGTAGCGTACACGTCACAAACCTCCTCACAAACCACCTACTGTAGCGTACACGTGCCTGGTTGCGCCTTCGGTCAGTGTCTGGTGGACAGAGATACGGTCAGGGAGGTTTCACATCCGCTTCTGAAAATAGCTGTCATGCTATTGCTGCAGTCAAGCTCTTGTCCCAAACGTCGAACGAAAAACTTGAACTCTCAGAATGGCTTCCCTGGCGTTGTGTTCGGTGCCGGGAGTGCGTGTTACCGGATATCTTCTCCACTGTTTAGCTTGCTTAGGTTTCTGACGCTGTCTGTGACCATCAGCTTTTCACTGTGCTCACTGCTCATAACAACGTTGTTGGTGCCGTCTGGCTTTTGAACTGCTTCCGGCACTCTCTCCTCGTCCTTACAATGATCGGGACTAGTATCCTGCTAACCCGCTGCCACGCCCAGCTCGGTGTTGACTCACTGCGTCTCGTGCGCCCGTCTGGAGGTGACGGGCGCCATTTAGCCCCGTGGTTTCGGCGCCCTCAAACACCAATCATCATCAGCATCTGTCTGCAGGTGGTGGGCCAGTTTCTGGCCATGCTGCGCCAGGACCTGCCTGTGTGTGATCCGCCTAATGTCCCGTCTCTCTGTACAGGTTGACCAGTTTCTGGCCATGCTGCGTCAGGACCTGCCTGTGCCTGATCCGCCTAATGTCCCGTCTCTCTGTACAGGTTGACCAGTTCCTGACCACGCTGCGTCAGGACCTGGATCGCGGCGTCGGCGCGCGGCTCGACTCGCTTCTCTCGCAGACCATGTACTTCGGTCTGAGCCTGGCGCGGATCGGCGCCGACCTGCGGCCGCTGGCGGCGCCGCTGTTCCGGGAGGCGGCGCTTACGCAGTTTGGCCGCGCCGCCGACGCCGCCACCGACCGCTTCCGACAGTCAATGGACGCCTTCACGTGTATGCGCGCCCGCGTGACGGCCGCCTCGTCGGCGCCGGAGTCGGCCTCCGGACAGGTAAGGCGGCTGGAGGGCTGAGTTTTTTTCTTCAAAGCAGCAACCGAACTGTCACGTGAGAGAAACTTTCGCGAGCTTGAGATGGGATGCGCAGCAGTTTGGAGGATCCTCAGAAAGATTATCAAATGGAAGCTTTGGCTCCGTCTCCTGTGCCGACCGCCAGCCAAGAACAAGACATCAGGGCAAGAGGCCTGAGAGTTTCTTTCTGAGGGATTTCCCGCAAACTGACACTTGTCCCATGTCAGACTTGTGACGCGCTTCTCTCACGTGACAGTGAGAGGAGTGTGGATCAAACTGGTGCCGAAACGCCTTCCAACCCATACCCACCGACTTGAGCTCCTCGTACTTTTGCACAATCCAACTGGCCTGTTCTTGGTAAACGTGCTGTTGAACTGAGAGTGCCAAACAGGACTTCTAGGAGATAATTGCTCCTTGTGACCAGAAAAGTTCACATACGTGTTCAAAATAGCAATTAGACAAAATGTCCAAATGTGTGCCATGGATTTGGGCACGTTCTTATGAAAAAATATTGTTTTACTTTTGCATGTGACTTGTATATTTTTGGGTCATTCATTCGCGATCACCCTGTATGTAAAGCGGCGGCGCGGTGTGGATTGTGACCCTCTCGTCCGCGCCGGAGCCCGTCACGAGGCGGGCGAGACGGCGGATGGCCTATACAACTGGGATTGGGAGGAAGGCGGGGAACGGGATGTGGTAATGTAGCGTGCAATCGGGTTTTGCAACATTGCATAATTTCAAAAATTTCAACAAAAAAAAGTCAATCAAAATTTTCCTGTTCTGTAAAATTATCTTCTGGACCCGATCGGGCCGCTGATTGCAATGACGTTAAAATCAGCGCTCTGGGACTTCATTTGCAATATTTAGAGCATATTGCAACATTTTGCAACATTTCGAAAATTTGCAAGCGGGGTTTCTCAACCTCCCGGATCGATTTACGGCAACGTCGACCCGCTATTTTTCGTGTTTTTTCAGAATACCCGCGAATGTATATGAATTTCAAACAGTTGCAATTGCGCTGCCCGGACCCGTACATAATATTTTTGATGAGGCTGGCCATTCGTCAGTCAACATATAGGCCTCTCACTGCTCGGATATAAGGTATATCAAGATGGTATGTGGAGTTCGGTAATTGGTGGATATTAGGACAGGGTCTCCCACGACAGAGCCTACCGGAGTATGTCCCGACAGATGATCCGTCGCGGCATCCCTTCCCCGTATCGGCTCCCATGATCCGCCCACAAATCATCCTGGTCCCAACCACAACAAATACAATCCCACCACTATCTCCCCGACCTTAACAGGCTCCTCACCTATAATTAATCGCTGAGCGTCAATTCTCCCACTGGTCCTTAACTTAATCGATTATTCTGGCATACAGTCATTGATTCTCGCTCCCATTTATCCTCCTTTCAAACACTAATACAAATGCACGGGTTGACGCCCCGGTATCTCCCTCTTCCGTCTACTGCCCTCCAGTGGTGCTATCAATTACGGGTGAGAGACCTTGACCGGGTGTGGTTCCCCGCTTTTCCCTCTAATCCTCCCAATAATTTCCTCCATTGCCGTCCCGCCATGTGATTAGTTTCGGCCGCCGCTCACCCCTCCATGGTCCGCGGCTCCGCTTTCTTACCCATAACATCTCGTCTTACTGCGCCGCTTAATCGCTTCTTCTTAACCCGTTTCCACAACCTACTAAAATTCCGCGGTCGCGCGGCTCAGAGCTACTTGGCTAAGTTGCGGCTGCATTCGCTGCTGACTTATTGCAATCACCTGGCCAGCGCGATGGACCTGTTCAGTCACGCGGCGGCCTTTACCCCTCGCCACGTCGCCACTGATCCTAACCTTTCCGCACGTCATGGTGCCTTTGCGACATCATTCCCCGGTAGCCCGGTACGCCCTGGGGAATTCCATGATGGACATAATACCTATAATTTCGTCCGAGGGTCGGGAAGACGAGCGTGGCATATTGCGGCACAAACAACATAAGATCTGTCCACCGGCATACCTCACAAGCCCTCCTCGATGGCCTTAACTTCGCTCAGCTCACCCGCTCTCGGCCCTGCCTGGCCCCCTTAATCACCTCCTCTCGACCTGCACCATCGCCTAATAAAACTCCGAGGTCGCGCGGCTCAGAGCTACTTGGCTAAGTTGCGGCCGCATTCGCTGCCGACTTATTGCAATCGCCTGGTCGAGCGCGATGGACTTATTCAGTCGCACGGAGGCAATCACCCCTCACCGCGCCGCCACTGATTCTAACATTTCCGCACGTCATGGTGCCTCCGCGACAGCATTCCCCGGTCGCCCGGTACGACCTGGGGAATTCCATGATGGACATAATACCTAAAATTTCGTCCGAACGTCGGGAGAACAAGAGCTGCACGTTGCGATACAAAGCGCCATGGCCGGCCTGATCGTTCGGCGTACATCACAGGTCCCCCTCGATGGACATATATCTTCTCCTCTCGGGCGGCACCCCCTCACCCCTCATCACCAGCTTCTCACATCTCAACCACCGATCTCCTTTCCGGCGGGACAATCCCTCGCCCAAACCACCTCACTCCAGCGGCACAATCCCTCGCCCAACGCACCTCAGCGGCACTGCATCGCTCGACTCACCCGCTCGCTAGCCCCACTAACCACCACAGCATCTGGCGTCTTACGGCGTTAGTTCCTGGTTAAGCGTCATGGCTCGGGAACGAATCCACTATCAAAACAACTTACTTTGTCCCTCCTGGGCGCCCGACATTAATATCCCACATACCTCCCTCGTTAGGTGATTACCCAAACCCGTCAGCGAACCAACCGTTATCAGCAGTCAAAATACACGCAGGGGCGTAACACATACCAACCTCGTTTCCCGGCTAGGATTAAATCGTCTTCATCGAAGCTTGTCATTCCTTGATTCTCCAATCTCCCTCGCGTGTTCGACGTCAGTGGGTTTCGACTTTGGAAATCACACGCCCACCTGCATGTAAACGCGTGAGTATATACGTATGCGAGTGTATGTTTGTATGCATGAACGGGAGGGCGTCATACGCCTTCATGCGTGCATAGACGTACTTGTGCCCGCCGGTGTGTATACGCATACCTGTCCGATGCGTATGTGTGTGTGTGTGTGTGTGTGTGTGTGTGTGTGTGTGTGTGTGTGTGTGTGTGTGTGTGTGTGTGTGTGTGTGTGTGTGTGTGTGTGTGTGTGTGTGTGTGTGTGTGTGTGTGTGTGTGTGTGTGTGTGTGTGTGTGTGTGTGTGTGTGTGTGTGTGTGTGTGTGGTGTGTGGTGTGTGGTGTGTGGTGTGTGGTGTGTGGTGTGTGGTGTGTGGTGTGTGGTGTGTGGTGTGTGGTGTGTGGTGTGTGGTGTGTGGTGTGTGGTGTGTGGTGTGTGGTGTGTGGTGTGTGGTGTGTGGTGTGTGGTGTGTGGTGTGTGGTGTGTGGTGTGTGGTGTGTGGTGTGTGGTGTGTGGTGTGTGGTGTGTGGTGTGTGGTGTGTGGTGTGTGGTGTGTGGTGTGTGGTGTGTGGTGTGTGGTGTGTGGTGTGTGGTGTGTGGTGTGTGGTGTGTGGTGTGTGGTGTGTGGTGTGTGGTGTGTGGTGTGTGGTGTGTGGTGTGTGGTGTGTGGTGTGTGGTGTGTGGTGTGTGGTGTGTGGTGTGTGGTGTGTGGTGTGTGGTGTGTGGTGTGTGGTGTGTGGTGTGTGGTGTGTGGTGTGTGGTGTGTGGTGTGTGGTGTGTGGTGTGTGGTGTGTGGTGTGTGGTGTGTGGTGTGTGGTGTGTGGTGTGTGGTGTGTGGTGTGTGGTGTGTGGTGTGTGGTGTGTGGTGTGTGGTGTGTGGTGTGTGGTGTGTGGTGTGTGGTGTGTGGTGTGTGGTGTGTGGTGTGTGGTGTGTGGTGTGTGGTGTGTGGTGTGTGGTGTGTGGTGTGTGGTGTGTGGTGTGTGGTGTGTGGTGTGTGGTGTGTGGTGTGTGGTGTGTGGTGTGTGGTGTGTGGTGTGTGGTGTGTGGTGTGTGGTGTGTGGTGTGTGGTGTGTGGTGTGTGGTGTGTGGTGTGTGGTGTGTGGTGTGTGGTGTGTGGTGTGTGGTGTGTGGTGTGTGGTGTGTGGTGTGTGGTGTGTGGTGTGTGGTGTGTGGTGTGTGGTGTGTGGTGTGTGGTGTGTGGTGTGTGGTGTGTGGTGTGTGGTGTGTGGTGTGTGGTGTGTGGTGTGTGGTGTGTGGTGTGTGGTGTGTGGTGTGTGGTGTGTGGTGTGTGGTGTGTGGTGTGTGGTGTGTGGTGTGTGGTGTGTGGTGTGTGGTGTGTGGTGTGTGGTGTGTGGTGTGTGGTGTGTGGTGTGTGGTGTGTGGTGTGTGGTGTGTGGTGTGTGGTGTGTGGTGTGTGGTGTGTGGTGTGTGGTGTGTGGTGTGTGGTGTGTGGTGTGTGGTGTGTGGTGTGTGGTGTGTGGTGGGTGTGTGTGGGTGTGGTGGTGGGTGTGTGGGTGTGGGTGTGTTGTGTGTGGTGTGTGGTGTGTGGTGTGTGGTGTGTGGTGTGTGGTGTGTGGTGTGTGGTGTGTGGTGTGTGGTGTGTGGTGTGTGGTGTGTGGTGTGTGGTGTGTGGTGTGTGGTGTGTGGTGTGTGGTGTGTGGTGTGTGGTGTGTGGTGTGTGGTGTGTGGTGTGTGGTGTGTGGTGTGTGGTGTGTGGTGTGTGGTGTGTGGTGTGTGGTGTGTGGTGTGTGGTGTGTGGTGTGTGGTGTGTGGTGTGTGGTGTGTGGTGTGTGGTGTGTGGTGTGTGGTGTGTGGTGTGTGGTGTGTGGTGTGTGGTGTGTGGTGTGTGGTGTGTGGTGTGTGGTGTGTGGTGTGTGTGTGTGTGTGTGTGTGTATGTATGTATGTATGTATGTATGTATGTATGTATGTATGTACGTTGCTAGTGTTGTCCCGGGTAAACTTATGTTAGGGCCATTGGCTAGTCCGTCATATTTATATCCATTTTCAACAATTCCGCGTATAATTCCCTGTAACTGAAAACATCTATAACTTTAACTCTTCGAAACATATCTTCAACGCCCGTCCCACAGTGTTTATGCGCCCGAGCCGGCTCCCCTCCCCTCCACCGCTGGTGTCAATTAGCCGCCGGACCCTTTCGCCGCCGCCTTCGCCGCCGCCGTGAGCGGTTCATTCCCCACGTGCCTGGCCTCGGCGGGCCGGGTACGGAGACGCGTCACATCATAGCGGCCATTGCTGGGATGTCAACGCCCTGACATACTTAAATAACACGATACTTCTCTGCGAAACCGGTGCCAATACATCGCCGTGAACAATTTATTCAGGCGTAAGATATTTGGATAAATGAGATATCTCCTTACAAACGTTGAGTTGCAGTTAAGTTTATGATTTAAATGTGTTTATGTAGAAGCATCATATACAGTAACTTTGAACCTGCCGATAGCTTGCTAGCAGCTACTCTCAAATCAAACGTGTCTACTGGCAATGAGCTTGCCAATCGGTTCGTATACATTCAACGAAAAATAATTAAAACCAAGATTTACCTAAAACTTAAATTTCAGTGCATACGGACAAATATTTATGAGTTCAGAAGAGATATTCGGTTGACGGCTTTCCACCAACGAAATGAAGAGCGTTCTGCACTGGGGATCATCTTTCGTATTTTGAAACATACGAACTGAAAGGCATTTCGTATACAGTATTGTACGGTCGTCAAATAAAAGTCTTCAAATAACATTTATCCAATGTCTTAAATAACCACAGCGTTAAGAAGACCCATAATGATACGTACTTGGCGCGAGAGTTTGCCGAGCATTCCTGTGCATTCATAGCTACCCAAGGCCCGTCTCTTACTGAAAATGAGACGGCGTCAATTTACGTTAAACGGAATAGGCTCCTCGGGCACGCCAAACCCGTTCCGACTCCATCCCGCCTTGTGGCTCATCGATCATCACTCCGTGCAATTAAATGACACCAACCGTCTCTGCAATCCTTCATCTTTATTATCCCCCTCACCTGTACGGTTACATGTCATATTAATAGCTACGTCGCGCGCCTGAAAAGTTTATTTACATCCCTCCCGTGACACATATTTCCCCCGCTTTCCTCTGCTGGTCCGTCACACCATCAACTAGTCCATAACACTCCCGTCCCCGCCCAGCCTCAAAATCCACACTTCACCCCTCCCCTCCTCATGGTAAAGATCCCTTCCCTGGGTCATTAGATCCCGGCTGACCGGCTGCCCCGTCCCTCCCAGCCCGAGATCCCTACCGCCCCAGATCGCCTGTCTGGACATAGGACCGTTAAGTATGACGCAGGGTGAGCGACGGATCGTGGATATTTGGATATTGTGCGGGCGGGGAATGAGCAGCGGCCTTACTATGACAGGTGAAGCCCGGGCAGATGCGTTGATCGACGGCTCCCCGACATCCGGTCCGCGGCGTCCGTCTCAGCACTCAGTCAATCACCTGGCCGCTCCATCAGTCTCAAGGGCTGACATCACTGCACTGTTGATCTCAATGAGCCGTGCACGACTTGTCCGGCGCGTATTGACTCCGTCCCCATCACGACTGCTGGCGAGGCCCTCCGGCGCTTATCTCCCTGCTGGTGCGACTCTCCCAGAGTCTCCTCCCGGTGCCACTGTCCCAGGTTCTCCACCCGTCGCGACTGTCCCAGGTTCTCCTCCCGGTCTCACTGTTCCTCTCTAACCACCTCTGCCCGTTATATATCGCAGTTATTTCCGTCTACCCAGCCGCCCCCGCGGCAGATTTCCGGCTCGGTCCTCTGTTGATGGGCGCTGGCGGCTCATCTGGTCACCTGGTGATCTGCCTAGTCGGAAGTGGGGTAGAGAGGGAGGCTCACTCCGACCCCTTGGCTGTGTTTATAGATCCGACAGATGACGTCCTGGCAGGTGTCCGGCGTCTGGAGGTGACCATGGTTGCTCAGCTGCTTTGATTTGAATGTTTGTTTTTGTGCGCGCCCCGCGGCAGATTTCCGGCTCGGTCCTCTGTTGATGGGCGCTGGCGTCTCAGTTTGCACACCTGGTGATTTGGGAGGTGACTCTGTATATGTCAGGCCGGGCAGGAGCATCGGGGGAGGGGAGGGGGAGGTGGGAGAAAGGACCCGCCGGCGTTTTGTTTTGTTTACGCGACTCCGGTGGACGACGTGCCGGCGGACGGCAGGGGGCAGGTGACAGGCGGCTGTGGGGTGACAGGGCCGGTAGCCGACAGCGGCTGACAGCCGGGCTCCTCTGTCTCTCACTCTGCTAAGGCCCCCTTCGAACGGGGGGGAGGGGTGTGTATATACAGGTGCGTCTGGGGGACGGTACGCGTCCTTGTCGGCAAGTAGTATGGGGAGGAGGGGTGGGAGGGTCGGGTGTCGCTGACCTGCTGGCGGTGTTTACACGTCTTGGATGGCGAGACTGGTCGGCTAATGCATTTGTTTCTTCTCGAAACACGGCTGACGGCATTTGTATCATATCTGCGACCACCGCCCGGGTTCAGGTGCTGAGCGGCGGAAAATTTAGCTGTAGTCCGAACCAAAAAATGTAAGCATCGTTACAGTAAAACGGAAATCCCCCATGTTTTGGCTGCTTGGCTGAGTTAATCGTCAATTGGTTCTTCCTTGTGTAACTACACGGTTGTTTGGACTACCCTGCCCATGGAGGGGTTTATGGCTAGTGCTTTACGAACGGTATTGCTATTTTATCTTAGTTAAACTTTTGTGACTCATATGGTTTCATGTCCTAATTAGTTATTATCGGGAAAAACATCATCCAAACCTTTGATAACCCAATCGCCAATATCATCATGAACACCCATATTGCTGTTTTTGCTGATGTCCACGGAATTAGAAACTTATACTGCTACTACAGTAGTGGCAGCGATTGATTCTGTTGGCAGCAGTGACTCATGGCAGTATAGTGCTACTGCCAGTAACTGGCTGAATGGTTCAGGTCTGCCTTATTTGTTGGCCTCTCTTCAGATGTTTTATTATACCTCAACTGTATATTCCCACAGCCGACCTGGCTCCATTTGCGGCCTGTACTGATCAAAGTTTTCCCGCAGCCTGACTATTGTTACTCCTCCCTCCCAGCAGAGTCTGCAGCCGCCCTCCCTCCCTCCCAGCAGAGTCTGCAGCCGCCGCTGTCACTGCTGGGACTACTGACCAGTGACCACCGCCCCCCTCCCAGCAGAGTCTGCAGCCGCCCTCCCTCCCTCCCAGCAGAGTCTGCAGCCGCCGCTGTCACTGCTGAGACTGACCAGTGACAACTGCTCCCTCCCAGCAGAGTCTGCAGCCGCCCCCACCCCCTCCAGCAGAGTCTGCAGCCGCCGCTGTCACTGCTGAGACTACTGACCAGTGACCACCGCCCCCCTCCCAGCAGAGTCTGCAGCCGCCGCTGTCACTGCTGAGACTACTGACCAGTGACAACTGCTCCCTCCCAGCAGAGTCTGCAGCCGCCGCTGTCACTGCTCAGACTGACCAGTGACCACTGCCCCCCCCCCCCCCCCTCCCTCCCAGGAGAGTCTGCAGCCGCCGCTGTCACTGCTGAGACTACTGACCAGTGACCACCGCCCCCTCCCAGCAGAGTCTGCAGCCGCCGCTGTCACTGCTGAGACTACTGACCAGTGACCACCGCCCCCCTCCCAGCAGAGTCTGCAGCCGCCGCTGTCACTGCTGAGACTACTGACCAGTGACCACCGCCCCCTCCCAGCAGAGTCTGCAGCCGCCGCTGTCACTGCTGAGACTACTGACCAGTGACCACCGCCCCCCCCCCCCCCCCCCAGGAGAGTCTGCAGCCGCCGCTGTCAACTGCTGAGACTACTGACCAGTGACCACCGCCCCACCCTCCAGCAGAGTCTGCAGCGCCGCGCTGTCACTGCTGAGACTACTGACCAGTGACCACCGCCCCCACCCCCCCCCCCCCCCCCCCAGCAGAGTCTGCAGCCGCCGCTGTCACTGCTGAGAGTACTGACCAGTGACCACTGCCCCCCCCCCTCCCAGCAGAGTCTGCAGGCCGCCGCTGTCACTGCTGAGACTACTGACCAGTGACCACCGCCCCCACCCCCTCCCCCTCCCAGCAGTCTGCAGCCGCCGCTGTCACTGCTGAGACTACTGACCAGTGACCACCGCCTCCCCTCCCCCCTCCCAGCAGAGTCTGCAGCCGCCGCTGTCACTGCTGAGACTACTGACCAGTGACCACCGCCCCTCCCAGCAGAGTCTGCAGCCGCCGCTGTCACTGCTGAGACTACTGACCAGTGACCATGCCCCCCCCCCCCCCTCCCAGCAGAGTCTGCAGCCGCCGCTGTCACTGCTGAGACTACTGACCAGTGACCACCGCCCCCACCCCCTCCCCCTCCCCCTCCCAGCAGAGTCTGCAGCCGCCGCTGTCACTGATGAGACTACTGACCAGTGACCACCGCCCCCACCCCCTCCCAGCAGTCTGCAGCCGCCGCTGTCACTGCTGAGACTACTGACCAGTGACCACCGCCCCCACCCCCTCCCCCTCCTCCCTCCCCAGCAGAGTCTGCAGCCGCCGCTGTCACTGCTGAGACTGACCAGTGACAACTCCTCCCCTCCCAGCAGAGTCTGCAGCCGCCGCTGTCACTGCTGAGACTACTGACCAGTGACCACCGCCCCCACCCCCTCCCCCTCCCCTCCCAGCAGAGTCTGCAGCCGCCGCTGTCACTGCTGAGACTACTGACCAGTGACCACCGCCCCCACCCCCCTCCCTCTCCTCCCTCCAGCAGAGTCTGCAGCCGCCGCTGTCACTGCTGAGACTACTGACCAGTGACCACCGCCCCCACCCCCTCCCCCTCCCCTCCCAGCAGAGTCTGCAGCCGCCGCTGTCACTGCTGAGACTACTGACCAGTGACCACTGCCCCCCCCCCCCAGCAGAGTCTGCAGCCGCCGCTGTCACTGCTGAGACTACTGACCAGTGACCACCGCCCCCCACCCCCCTCCCCCTCCCCCTCCCAGCAGAGTCTGCAGCCGCCGCTGTCACTGCTGAGACTACTGACCAGTGACCACCGCCCCCACCCCCTCCCCCCTCCCAGCAGAGTCTGCAGCCGCCGCTGTCACTGCTGAGACTACTGACCAGTGACCACCGCCCCCACCCCCTCCCCCTCCCCTCCCAGCAGAGTCTGCAGCCGCCGCTGTCACTGCTGAGACTACTGACCAGTGACCACCGCCCCCACCCCCTCCCCCTCCCCCTCCCAGCAGAGTCTGCAGCCGCCGCTGTCACTGCTGAGACTACTGACCAGTGACCACCGCCCCCCACCCCCTCCCCCCTCCCCCTCCCCCCTCCCAGCAGAGTTTGCAGCCGCCGCTGTCGCTGCTGAGACTGACCAATGACCACTGCCCCCCCCCCCCTCCCTCCCAGCAGGGTCTGCAGCCGCCGCTGTCACTGCTGAGACTACTGACCAGTGACCACCGCCCCCACCCCCTCCCCCTCCCCCTCCAGGAGAGTCTACAGCCGCCGCTGTCACTGCTGAGACTACTGACCAGTGACCACCGCCCCCACCCCCTCCCCCTCCCCCTCCCAGCAGAGTCTGCAGCCGCCGCTGTCACTGCTGAGACTACTGACCAGTGACCACCGCCCCCACCCCCTCCCCCCCCCCCTCCCTCCGCCCCCAGCAGAGTCTGCAGCCGCCGCTGTCACTGCTGAGACTACTGACCAGTGACCACCGCCCCCACCCCCTCCCCCTCTCCCCTCCCAGCAGAGTCTGCAGCCGCCGCTGTCACTGCTGAGGACTACTGACCAGTGACCACCGCCCCACCCCCTCCCCTCCCCCCTCCCAGGAGAGTCTACAGCCGCCGCTGTCGCTGCTCAGACTGACAAATCACCAGTGACCACTGTCCCCCCCCCTCCCTCCCAGGAGAGTCTGCAGCCGCCGCTGTCGCTGCTGAGACTGACCAATGACCACTGCCCCCCCCCCCCAGCAGAGTCTGCAGCCGCCGCTGTCCACTGCTGAGACTGACCAGTGACCACTGCCCCCCCCCCTCCAGAAGAGTCTGCAGCCGCCGCTGTCGCTGCTCAGACTGACCAGTGACCATGCCCCCTCCCCCCTCCCAGGAGAGTCTGCAGCCGCCGCTGTCGCTGCTCAGACTGACCAGTGACCATGCCCCCCCCCCCTCCCAGGAGAGTTTGCAGCCGCCGCTGTCGCTGCTGAGACTGACCAATGACCACTGCCCCCCCCCCCCTCCCTCCCAGCAGGGTCTGCAGCCGCCGCTGTCACTGCTGAGACTACTGACCAGTGACCACCGCCCCCACCCCCTCCCCCTCCCCCTCCCAGGAGAGTCTACAGCCGCCGCTGTCACTGCTGAGACTACTGACCAGTGACCACCGCCCCCACCCCCTCCCCCTCCCCCTCCCAGCAGAGTCTGCAGCCGCCGCTGTCACTGCTGAGACTACTGACCAGTGACCACCGCCACCACCCCCTCCCCCCCCCCCTCCCAGCAGAGTCTGCAGCCGCCGCTGTCACTGCTGAGACTACTGACCAGTGACCACCGCCCCCACCCCCTCCCCCTCCCCCCTCCCAGCAGAGTCTGCAAGCCGCCGCTGTCACTGCTGAGACTACTGACCAGTGACCACCGCCCCCACCCCCTCCCCCTCCCCCTCCCAGGAGAGTCTACAGCCGCCGCTGGTCGCTGCTCAGACTGACCAATCACCAGTGACCACTGTCCCCCCCCCCCTCCCAGGAGAGTCTGCAGCCGCCGCTGTCGCTGCTGAGACTGACCAATGACCACTGCCCCCCCCCCCCCCCCCCCCAGCAGAGTCTGCAGCCGCCGCTGTCACTGCTGAGACTGACCAGTGACCACTGCCCCCCCCCCCCCCTCCAGGAGAGACTGCAGCCGCCGCTGTCGCTGCTCAGACTGACCAGTGGCCATGCCCCCCCCCCCCTCCCAGGAGAGGTCTGCAGCCGCCGCTGTCGCTGCTCAGACTGACCAGTGACCATGCCCCCCCCCCTCCCAGGAGAGTCTGCAGCCGCCGCTGTCGCTGCTCAGACTGACCAGTGACCATGCCCCCCCCCTCCAGGAGAGTCTGCAGCCGCCGCTGTCGCTGCTCAGACTGACCAGTGACCATGCCCCCCCCCCCCCTCCCAGGAGAGTCTGCAGCCGCCGCTGTCGCTGCTCAGACTGACCAGTGACCATGCCCCCCCCCCCCCTCCCAGGAGAGTCTGCAGCCGCCGCTGTCGCTGCTCAGACTGACCAGTGACCATGCCCCCCCCCCCCCTCCCAGGAGAGTCTGCAGCCGCCGCTGTCGCTGCTCAGACTGACAGTGACCATGCCCCCTCCCAGGAGAGTCTGCAGCCGCCGCTGTCGCTGCTCAGACTGACCAGTGACCATGCCCCCCCCCCCCCCTCCCAGGAGAGTCTGCAGCCGCCGCTGTCGCTGCTCAGACTGACCTTTGACCATGCCCCCCCCCCCCCCCCCCTCCCAGGAGAGTCTGCAGCCGCCGCTGTCGCTGCTCAGACTGACCAGTGACCATGCCCCCCCTCCCAGGAGAGTCTGCAGCCGCCGCTGTCGCTGCTCAGACTGACCAGTGACCATGCCCCCCTCCCAGGAGAGTCTGCAGCCGCCGCTGTCGCTGCTCAGACTGACCAGTGACCATGCCCCCCCCCCCCCTTCCAGGAGAGTCTGCAGCCGCCGCTGTCGCTGCTCAGACTGACCAGTGACCATGCCTCCCCCCCCCCCCCCCCTCCAGGAGAGTCTGCAGCCGCCGCTGTCGCTGCTCAGACTGGCCAGTGACCATGCCCCCCCCCCCCTCCAGGAGAGTCTGCAGCCGCCGCTGTCGCTGCTCAGACTGACCAGTGACCATGCCCCCCCCCCTCCCAGGAGAGTCTGCAGCCGCCGCTATCGCTGCTCAGACTGACCAGTGACCATGCCCCCCCCCCCCCTCCCAGGAGAGTCTGCAGCCGCCGCTGTCGCTGCTCAGACTGACCAGTGACCATGCCCCCCCCCCCCTCCCAGGAGAGTCTGCAGCCCCGCTGTCGCTGCTCAGACTGACCAGTGACCATGCCCCCCCCCCCCTCCAGGAGAGTCTGCAGCCGCCGCTGTCGCTGCTCAGACTGACCAGTGACCATGCCCCCCCCCCCCTCCCAGGAGAGTCTGCAGCCGCCGCTGTCGCTGCTCAGACTGACCAGTGACCATGCCCCCCCCCCCCCCCTCACAGGAGAGTCTGCAGCCGCCGCTGTCGCTGCTCAGACTGACCAGTGACCATGCCCCCCCCCCCCTCCCAGGAGAGTCTGCAGCCGCCGCTGTCGCTGCTCAGACTGACCAGTGACCATGCCCCCCCCCCCCCCTCCCAGGAGAGTCTGCAGCCGCCGCTGTCGCTGCTCAGACTGACCAGTGACCATGCCCCCCACCCCCCTCCCAGGAGAGTCTGCAGCCGCCGCTGTCGCTGCTCAGACTGACCAGTGACCATGCCCCCCCCTCCCAGGAGAGTCTGCAGCCGCCGCTGTCGCTGCTCAGACTGACCAGTGACCATGCCCCCCCCCCCTCCCAGGAGAGTCTGCAGCCGCCGCTGTCGCTGCTCAGACTGACCAGTGGCCATGCCCCCCCCCCCCCCCTCCCAGGAGAGTCTGCAGCCGCCGCTGTCGCTGCTCAGACTGACCAGTGACCATGCCCCCCCCCTCCCAGGAGAGTCTGCAGCCGCCGCTGTCGCTGCTCAGACTGACCAGTGACAACTGCCCCCCCCCCCCCCCCCCTCCCAGGAGAGTCTGCAGCCGGCGCTGTCGCTGCTCAGACTGACCAGTGACCACTGCCCCCCCCCCTCCCAGGAGAGTCTGCAGCCCGCCGCTGTCGCTGCTCAGACTGACCAGTGACCATGCCCCCCCCCCCCTCCCAGGAGAGTCTGCAGCCGCCGCTGTCGCTGCTCAGACTGACCAGTGACCATGCCCCCCCCCCCTCCCAGGAGAGTCTGCAGCCGCCGCTGTCGCTGCTCAGACTGACCAGTGACCATGCCCCCCCCCCCCCTCCCAGGAGAGTCTGCAGCCGCCGCTGTCGCTGCTCAGACTGACCAGTGACCATGCCCCCCCCCCCCTCCCAGGAGAGTCTGCAGCCGCCGCTGTCGCTGCTCAGACTGACCAGTGACCATGCCCCCCCCCCTCCCAGGAGAGTCTGCAGCCGCCGCTGTCGCTGCTCAGACTGACCAGTGACAACTGCCCCCCCCCCTCCCAGGAGAGTCTGCAGCCGCCGCTGTCGCTGCTCAGACTGACCAGTGACCATGCCCCCCCCCCTCCCAGGAGAGTCTGCAGCCGCCGCTGTCGCTGCTCAGACTGACCAGTGACCATGCCCCCCCCCCCTCCCAGGAGAGTCTGCAGCCGCCGCTGTCGCTGCTCAGACTGACCAGTGACCATGCCCCCCCCCCCCCTCCCAGGAGAGTGCTGTCGCTGCTCAGACTGACCAGTGACCATGCCCCCCCCCCCCCCTCCCAGGAGAGTCTGCAGCCGCCGCTGTCGCTGCTCAGACTGACCAGTGACCATGCCCCCCCCCCCCTCCCAGGAGAGTCTGCAGCCGCCGCTGTCGCTGCTCAGACTGACCAGTGACCAACTCCCCCCCCCCCCGCCTCCCAGGAGAGTCTGCAGCCGCCGCTGTCGCTGCTCAGACTGACCAGTGACCATGCCCCCCCCCCCCCCCTCCCAGGAGAGTCTGCAGCCGCCGCTGTCGCTGCTCAGACTGACCAGTGACCATGCCCCCCCCCCCTTCCAGGAGAGTCTGCAGCCGCCGCTGTCGCTGCTCAGACTGACCAGTGACCACTGCCCCCCCCCCCCCTCCCAGGAGAGTCTGCAGCCGCCGCTGTCGCTGCTCAGACTGACCAGTGACAACTGCCCCCCCCCCCCTTCCCAGGAGAGTCTGCAGCCGGCGCTGTCGCTGCTCAGACTGACCAGTGACCAACTGCTCCCTTCCCTGCAGAGTATGCAGCCGCCACTGTCACTGCTGGACTACCTGCCTCTGGCGCACTACTGTAACGGCCTTCTGGCGGCGTTTAACGCGCTGCGCCTGTGCCCGGCGCTTGGGACTCGTGCACGAGGTGTCCGGCCGGCTCAGCGGCAGCCTCGGCGCCGTCGTTGGACGCGTTGTCGATCTCTACCACACGGTAGGACGGCCGCCGGGGCACGTGTGCACGTGTGCAGGGGTTTCGCGTTTCACCGTAGTGTTAACGAGGGTTTGGTGACTGTGAAGTAATGCCGCAGCGGTTTTATTGGAATTGATGCTGGCATTTATCGTCAGCTACTTTTTACGTGTGGTAGATTATTTATCAGCTTCTATACTGTATGCATATATTCGTGTAAAAATGTTGCACGCGTGATTTGGACAAATGTTATATGAATCAAAGTAGGTTTATGACTGGTGTACTCCTCGCAGTGGTCACTGGTCTGTGTTCTTATTTTGTGTAAATTATACCGATTTCTTTACAACCTTCATGCTCTGGTTTTGGATTCATCTATATTACTATTTGATAAGCGTCTGCCTGTCTGTCTGTCTATCTGTCTGTCTATCTGTGTATCCGGCACCGCTCAGTTTATTCAGTTTAAAGGTCCCAGTTAATTAACGTGCTGAATTGGTGCGGATACCCTCCATCCCGGAGATGCCAGCTAATCGTCCAGCGGAGCGGACGGGTTAGCACTAGTATTTACTATGTGTTTACTTGAGTTAGACAAACCCCACATGTGAATGAATTTAGAGACCCAGATCAACCTCCACGCGACCCACGCCACCCACGCCACCCTGCCTCAGTGGGGAAGCATTACCACAGCTGACTATTTGGCATCTGAAGCTGATTTCGGCTGGGGTGAATGTCCGCCTGCTGCTCATGGTATGAGTTGGTCTAAGATTCCAGTCTTTGGCATGACTGGTGTACTCCTCGCCAGAATAAGTCGCAGTATTTACCGCCATGGCTGGGGAAGTGTACATGGCGGCAGAGAGGTCCATTGGTACCGTGATGGTCGGGGTACAGGGCTGCGATGTACTGCTATTGCTGGGGAGGGCTAGGGAGGAGGATTCCAAGGAGCCAGACTAGTTGGCTCTGGTTATCATGGCCAGCTGCACTAGTCGAGGTCAAGCTAATACTACGACAGTGACAGTTTGCTTTAAATGAAACAGCTAGCGATACAAGCTGCGTGATTCGCTGGTAGGTAGGTAGATGAAGGGTGCGTTCTTTGCGTCGATTCCCGATACCGGAATCCCTGGAATCCGCGGCGAGCGTCAGCTGTTACGGCATTCCCCTTTCCGCGGCACGTTTGTAGAAAACGCGCCATTATTAAACGCGTTAGATTTCAATACACTACTTACGATTCATCGCATCCAGCCATGGACGCCGCCATCTTGCCGACTGCTGGCAGGGACAGGCGGGGACAGCTTTCCCGATTCGCCGTTCAATTCCCGGCAATCCCCGGCGCGGAAAACAGTCAAGAACGCACTGTCCGGGGGGGGGGGGATGTGCGCAAAGAACGCGGCCGAAATCTTATAACGACCTGTAGCGAGAATCTATCTGATGTCCCTCATTACGAGCGGACGCGAAGTCTTCTGTCGCCGGGGGCTGACGGAAGGACAACAATCTACGTATGAGCGGCCCGACCGTAGCCATGGTTTTCATAGGCTTATTTCTTCGCAACTACTTGGATAATGTGGCTAAGAATTTGCACACAAATATGTTCATATCGTAAAAAATATTGAATTTCTGGAATTCTGCGCTGTCGAGTTTGGGAGCAGCGCGTGCCAACGCACAACACTGCCTTCCCTATGGTGGTGGTAGTTGCGCAACTTGTGGCCACGACCCACCGGCCTCGGCTGACCCGCCCGGTCACGTGACCGCCTGCGGCCGGCGAGGGACGGCTACCGGGTCGCCGTCCATGGCATGTCCTGTTTAACTCGAAGCAAAGCTTTATGTGCTCTTTCACATTAGGAAATAACGCACAAGAACAGTCCGCTCGGTTCCCGACCCAATAAGGATGTTTTACTGATAGATATTAGGTTGAGATTGATCCAGACAGCGGCTTATGTTGCTGTTAATGGCATTAATCTTCAAAGGCATGATGTTAATGTCTGATCGTGTCAGGCTGATGAGGTTCATTGCATGCTACGTGCTGTGTATTTGGGATATAATAGTTGCCGTGTGGGTGGCGACATCATGGATCTCATTCTCTCCCGGAACCCAGAGCGTGATTTGTGTCTGCGGTGCTGCGAGGTAGTGATGCTCCGTGCGTTCTACGGGAAATCACAATAATGGTTGCTGTACAGATCCGGTGTCCCCCCCCCCCTGTCTTTATCCGCCTCTGCGGTCTACCTGCTGCGGTGCCTGACGCTGCCTCTGCTGTGGCCGCCACCTGTGCCCGCAGGCAGTGTCTGGGCCGGGCCCGCGCCGGTCACGTGTTTACCGTTCTGCAATACAGCCGCTCTGGCTCATAACGCGTGCACACCGCTGAACCTCGCGTGACAGGGACCGACTTGGAGAGACTGCGTCCTGTCCGATTAGAGACAGGGCTGTGTGCGTTCTGCTGGAAATCACAATAATGGTTACCATGAGTCCTGGATGTTATTTGCAGCTGTCCTACAGTGCTGGGATGGGCTTGCTTTCGTTCTGCTAGAAATCATAATAATGGTTGCCATTTCCCAGAGTGCAGGTTGTCATTTGCAGTTGTCATCGGGTGCAGTAAGTCCGTGTGCTTTCTACTGTAAACCAATATGGTCGGTGTCCGCCTTGAGCAAACTGGCTGCGACAGGACAGGTGTAGCCTGCCGCTGCACTCTGCCGTCTGCTGTACAGCACCTGTTATGTTTGCTGAAAGTTAGCCTGCACCTGCCACGGCCGCACGAGCAATCACAAATCTAATCTAATAACTCTACTCGAGAGATTATTTGGCGGATGAACAAATGCTTGGAATAGTGTGGCTTTTCGTAAGTTCGAGCGCAGTGTCAGAAAAGTGGCCCGTTTCTCCATTTTTCTGAACTTGGAAGTTTTGTTCCGTGAAAACTTTGACTGTAAATAATGCTTTTGTTTAGTCTACGGGTGCAAATGGCTGACGAGCATAAAACAGACCGAGACTTGACTTTCTGAAGAATGGCCGGAACGTGAACGTGACCATAGCTGTACAGGAAATACGACTGACGCCAAGACCATATCTGTACAGGAAATACGACTGACGCCAAGACCATATCTGTACAGGAAATACGACTGACGCCAAGACCATATCTGTACAGGATATACGACTGACGCCAAGACCATATCTGTACAGGAAATACGACTGACGCCAAGACCATATCTGTACAGGAAATACGACTGACGCAAAGACCATATCTGTACAGGAAATACGACTGACGCCAAGACCATATCTGTACAGGAAAAACGACTGACGCCTAGACCATATCTGTACAGGAAATACGACTGACGCCAAGACCATATCTGTACAGGAAATACGACTGACGCCAAGACCATATCTGTACAGGTAATACGACTGACGCCAAGACCATATCTGTACAGGAAATACGACTGACGCCAAGACCATATCTGTACAGGAAATACGACTGACGCCAAGACCATATCTGTACAGGAAATACGACTGACGCCAAGACCATATATGTACAGGAAATACGACTGACGCCAAGACCATAGCTGTACAGGAAATACGACTGACGCCAAGACCATAGCTGTACAGGAAATACGACTGACGCCAAGACCATAGCTGTACAGGAAATACGACTGACGCCAAGACCATATCTGTACAGGAAATACGACTGACGCCAAGACCATATCTGTACAGGAAATACGACTGACGCCAAGACCATATCTGTACAGGAAATACGACTGACGCCAAGACCATATCTGTACAGGAAATACGACTGACGCCAAGACCATAGCTGTACAGGAAATACGACTGACGCCAAGAATCTGTACAGGAAATACGACTGACGCCAAGACCATGTCTGTACAGGATATACGACTGACGCCAAGACCATATCTGTACAGGAAATACGACTGACGCCAAAACCATATCTGTACAGGAAATACGACTGACGCCAAGACCATATCTGTACAGGAAATACGACTGACGCCAAGACCATATCTGTACAGGAAATACGACTGACGCCAAGACCATATCTGTACAGGAAATACGACTGACGCCAAGACCATAGCTGTACAGGAAATACGACTGACGCCTAGACCATATCTGTACAGGAAATACGACTGACGCCAAGACCATAGCTGTACAGGAAATACGACTGACGCCAAGACCATAGCTGTACAGGAAATACGACTGACGCCAAGACCATATCTGTACAGGAAATACGACTGACGCCAAGACCATAGCTGTACAGGAAATACGACTGACGCCAAGACCATAGCTGTACAGGAAATACGACTGACGCCAAGACCATATCTGTACAGGAAATACGACTGACGCCAAGACCATATCTGTACAGGAAATACGACTGACGCCAAGACCATATCTGTACAGGAAATACGACTGACGCCAAGACCACATCTGTACAGGAAATACGACTGACGATTCATCAACTTTCCACATCACAATATACGCACATATTGCCATATATGGAAATAGGTTGTGTAGAAGCGCGTATAAAAAATTACGCAAACAAATACTGGTATATGCATTAACAAATTTGTTCCACCGCTGGCGAAAAGAAAATGCTCCACGAACTTAGATGGTGGAGCCACTTTTGTGACACTGCTCAAGCTTGGTAGTTAGACAGATGAGTTCCTGGTCCATGTCAATATTTGGCTTTGAAGATCTCACCATGTTATGGAGTTGTGGCCGCCACAAGTTTTCCACTAAATCGAGTTGCCTTCATCTTTCAAAATCGAATAACTGCTCGTAGCCGGCTAGACTTCGATGCATTTGTTGCAAAATGCGTAAAATTGACAAAGATGAAGGAGCTGTTTTGTTATTCGTATTTGTGGGAACAACATTTAAAAAATGTTGTCTGTATGTTGATGTTTGAATCGAAGACTGCAGGGCGAGACTTGGGAGGCGAACTGTAATTTTTGGAGGACGTCTCTTATGACAAGGATGATCTGGTGTGTCCACAGGACAGTCAGGGCCTGACCGAGCTGGAGCGCAGCAACTACAGCCGGTTCTGTCGCTGCCTGGCCAGCGACCTGGTGCCGTACCTGAGCGTCTGTCTGGCGGCCGTGTTCCCGGCGCAGCAGCTGGCGCCGGCGCTGGGACTCTCTGTGGCAGACGTCACAAAACGGGTACACTGCATGGTACACACCGCGCACACTGTATACTGCACACTACACACTGCACACTGCACACTGCACACTGCACACTGCACACTGCACACTGCACACTACACACTGCACACTGCACACTGCACACTGCACACTGCACACTGCACACTGCACACTGCACACTGCACACTGCACACTGCACACTGCACACTGCACACTGCACACTGCACACTGCACACTGCACACTGCACACTGCACACTGCACACTGCACACTGCACACTGCACACTGCACACTGCACACTGCACACTGCACACGGCACACTACACACTGCACACTGCACACTGCACACTGCACACTGCACACGGCACACGGCACACTGCACACTGCACACTGCACACTGCACACTGCACACTGCACACTGCACACTGCACACTGCACACTGCACACTGCACACTGCACACGGCACACTGCACACGGCACACGGCACACGGCACACTGCACAGTGCACACTGCACACTGCACACGGCACACTGCACACTCCACGCTGCCAGTGACGGATCCAGAGGGGAGCATGACCCCCCCCCCCTTGAGCCTCGAAGGGACCAATAGCCCGAGGGGCCCACAGCCAATCGAAGTGACTCGAAACGAATTTCACTCCGTTAAAAAAACGCAAGTAAATTTGCCCACTTTGACCTCCAGGGGGCCATTCTGGCTTGAATAGGGCCAATTCTGGTTTGCAGAGGCCCATTTTGGCATTTGAAAAGCATATTTTGCACTAGAAGGGTCCATTCTGGCCTACATTTGTCTTGAAGGTAAAAAGGGCCCACCAAGGCTTGAGGGGCCACTAAGGCCTGAGGGGGGCCACCAAGGCCTGGGGGTCCACTTTGCTACGTGGCCCCCTCCTTGACCGACTGCTGGATCCGCCACTGCTGCCACGGCACACTGCACGCTGCAGCCCTGATGCCGCTGCTCAGGGATACAGGATGCGCCGGTCGGGCTCGGCGTGGACACTGTAATTAAGCAGATTGTATGGCTGGTGCTTGCCTCAGATCATTATAGAAATGTTAATTGTAATATCATGTTGTATTACAACGGTATCAACTGAGAGTTGTGCCGTGGCATGCCCACTGCCATGAAGCATGGCGAAATGTGCTGTTTGTTGAACATTTAGCAGGGCAGTAAAAGCAACCTGTTGCGATGGGTAGTGTTCCAACTTGCCAATGCAGCTTTCTGTAGTGCCGTCCGTACATGACGGCGACTGAGCTGGTGTGCGATCTGTGTGTGGGCAACAATGGGGTTTGACACCGGTGCTAACTCTGGTTATTCTCGCATCTCGCCAGGGCATTGGCACGCTGGACGTGTCTGCTCTGGTCAGCCCGCTGCAGGAGTTTCTGCAGGCGGAGGAGACGACACCTGCCGTCGCCGTGATGCCGGCACTGGCTGCGGCAGCAGGAGCAGAGAAGCGGGCCGACTCTGGTGTCACGACTGACTCCAGGCAGGCGGCTGCCACAGACTCCCCAGGCACAGCTCAGTCCACAGAGGCAGGACCGGGGCAGACGACTGCGCAGGGATCAGGAGATCCTGCAGAGTTGGATCACAAGGCAGCAGAGGCGCCGTCAGCAGACGGTACAGAGGCGCCGTCAGCAGACGGTACAGAGGCGCCGTCAGCAGACGGTACAGAGGCGCCGTCAGCAGACGGTACAGAGGCGCCGTCAGCAGACGGTACAGAGGCGCCGTCAGCAGACGGCACAGAGGCACCGTCAGGAGACGGTACAGAGGCGCCGTCAGCAGACGGTACAGAGGCGCCGTCAGGAGAGGCAGCGGTGGGACAGCAGACCGAGCCTTCTCCAGCACAGACCGCGGACAATACACCGGCGGCACAACACGCGGCGGGTTCAGGGACGGAGGCGAAGGCGGCTCAGCCGGCTGGGTCTCTGGCGGCCGTGGCGGAGGAGTCTGAGGGGGCGCACCAGAGTGGCACCGACGCCTCGCTGCTTCGCCAGGCGCTGGAGGATGAGGAGGACCCGGGGCTGGTGATGACGGCACCACCGCGGCCTGACCAGCAGTAGACAGCACCACGGCGGCACCAGTAGGCGGCTCACTGGGGCACCGCAGACACGCACCCGGTGGCCTCAGAAGCTGCAGCAAGGAATTCCGAACGCTCATTGAAGTGAGAGGACCAGGTTTCCGGCGTGTTATCGTAAATCTGAGCCCTGTTCACGGTACCTGCGACCGCTGCGTCCAGTTCAAGCTCCACCCCTGGGGTGTGACGTCACGAAGATTCCGGTGCCGTGAACATCTCTACGACCGGTGGATATCTGTCATAACTATAAGGACTTACTCCATGTTCAGCTTCAGTTCCTCAACTCCCTCCTTACAACAAAGTTGCAACAAAGGATCGGCGGCCACTTGCAGACGAGCTTGTAAATGCCGCAGTGCGCCTATTTGCTGACATCCATACCCCGCGACCGCTGCGTCTGCGATTCCACAGACGCAGCGGTCGCAGATATATGACGTCACACCCTTCCCCATTCCCACATTCCATGCCCCCAGCCCGGCCGGTGCTCGACGCTGATTGGTCTGAACGCAGCTGGTCGCAGTGGTCGCAGGTACCGTGAACAGGGCTCAGGAGTTTCATGGCACTTGTTGCCTTGGTTGTTGCAGTCACTTTATCACAGAGACTTGCTGTTTGTCTGCTGCGATGTGGAGTGTTGGGATTGAACGGATTGTATTGACCTGTGGCGAAGCGGACGGACAACTGGGGCTGGTGACAGTGATTGTTGCTTGTTTTGCACCAACCAGTCTGTATATCATGTATTACTTTTGTCCCTGGCATTAATATACATATTTCAAGTTGATTAATCTAATTGATCAAATAAGCTACCAATTCGTCGGCGCAAAATGTATGAAAAACGACAGCTACAGTAACCCACGAACAAGAGGGCGCCACCATTACTAGAAGTACTACCGTCTGACGGTAGATGGTGCTGAGCTGAGGCCCTCTGCTCATATTCTGACTCACCTGCGACAAATCCGGAGGTCGATGGCTAAAATTTCTGGGAAATCGCGCGGCCGCGGGTGAGGGTGGTGGGATGCGGCTCCCGGTCCGGCCGGGCCGGTTTAGTCATAGAATAGGGGTCTCGCGTGGATAGTGTGGTGCCGGACATATCATATTTCGTCATATCATTTATGGAGGACTGCAAAGGAACCTGCGCTTATGAAGGGAAACAAATCAAGAGGCAACTTCAGAGATGGGGTCGCACCTTCCCGGCTCAACTGGGTGAGTTCTGTCACTTGTTTGTATTGCTCCAGTCAATTATTAGTTATTGCAGTGTGAGTTATTGCTTTTTTATTGATTTGTCATATGTAAACAAAAGATGGTGCACATTTGCTGTGTTTGATCACTTGTTATTGCTATAGCCAGTAGTGCAAAGTAGGCCTATGTACCCAAACTATGGATTCCTCCAAAAAAAAAATGACATTTCCTGGTATTGGTGGTGAATACACATTAAATCAGCAAAGTCACCAATAGCACAAAAATAAGGTATATGACATGTTTGGTGTTTGGTGGTCAACCGCACCTGCTTGAAAAGCTATCCAAACTTGTTGAAAGTGGTTATGTTGACAAGTTTTCTCCTAACCCAAGTATTTCATTTGATTAACAAACTACCTAGGTACCTTATTGTTTCAGTCCTTCAGCAACTTGTTTTTGTATATATCCACAGAGCAGTATGTATTGTGGTGTGAGTGTTTGGTATATGACATCTTGATGCACCTGATGCTGCAATATGCACTCAGGTGATGATGTACTTCAAGCAATTTTGAATATCTTTTCAGCATAATGCAGCAATGTTTTGCCGGCAGGTTGTTGCAAGAAGCATGATAGCCATTCAGTATGAGTGATCTAATGCATCATGCTTTAGGCTATGTGATGCATAAAGGTGAATTGTGCTGTATTTGCCTGAGAGCCCTGGCAGAATGTAAAACTCAGCTGCAAATTTTACAGGAGTGGATATGTGTAGCATTTTTCAGCTTCAATAAGCCTTCATGATTAGCTGATGTATGCTACCATCTGAAGACAATAGCTTACTTGTGTCTTATAATCATTTCCTGAGAAGGATAGCAAAAAGAGTGAAACATGATGTGGGACAAACATTTGCCACGTATCAGGCAAACACCATGCTCAGCAACTGACAGGTAACTGAATCTTGCAGACAGTTTGCTGATGATTGGTGTGAACATTGCTGACATTGGTATGGTAAAGTAGAGCCAATAGCCATGAATCATGATACCAGTCAGGTATTAGAATGCTGCTATGCTGTGATGGTTTATTAAGGGGCCTCTGTTCTATGCACTGTGTTCCATCAATATCTCACTCTCATTTGGTGAAGCCACATGCACAGCTTGTCAGCTCCAGAAACTGCCAGCATGTGGCATAATGCAAGCTGCAGCAGTGGCAATATCACAAAATGTCTGTGAAAACTGTCATGGGAAAGCTGTACTGTTGCTTTCTGACAAAATGACAAGTCACCTCTGGGATCTGAGCCCAATGTTCACAAGCTATTTAACAGGCATCTATGCCCAATGGCCAAGGTGAAGGAGATGCTAGGCATTGTAGCTGCCAACTCGATGCTCATGCTGGACCCCTGTTTGTCGAAATCTTCTCATCTGATGACGTCACATTGACACGGTCCGGCGGCCGGCGGTGACAGGGACTTCACTGTGGTGCTGCGGTCGGGTGCCGGTGTGTCCCGTGGGGTGCCCCGCTATGCATCAGAGGCCAGAGCGCGACTCAGGACTGATGCGACACTCACGTCGACATCCGGCGGCTGCCCCGCGCTGGGTACCCGCCGGCCATCAAGGCGCCTCTCCGGGTCGGAAGCGCCATGTCGTGCAGCCAGCTCGTTCTCGGTCTGTCACGCCACCGCTCGGCATGCCGGGGGCTATCTTCCCCTCCAACCCCGCCGTATCTCGGCAGCCACCCAGGGACCTCGGTCCTCCCCTCGGCCCCCGGAATGGCTGGGTCAAAGTCCTCCCCTCCCGCCGTATCTCGGCGGCCACCCAGGGACCTCGGTCCTCCCCTCGGCCCCCGGAATGGCTGGGTCAAAGTCCTCCCCTCCCGCCGCCCTGTTGTTACCCTGCTGTTGCCCACCCCATGAACTCCGGGCCGCCACCGCCTCGGGCCAGAGCGGTGACACTGCAGTGGAACACATTTCTGTAACTTACTCGACCCTCGTATATAATGATTTATTATCGGATTGACCATATAACCATTGTTGGTTGTTGATAAACCATAAATGATCATATTTCATCTTCATCATAGCATATCATTAACCTTTATAATTTTAGGGATTGGTGTCAGGGGCAGATTTTGGGTTGGGTTGGGGGGGGGGCAACCCCAGTGGCGTATTTCCCAAAGTTGTTGTTGGGGGGGGGGGGGGGGTAGCGGGCCGTCAGCAGTCAGATAAAAGTTGTTGTTGACCGGGGGAGTTAACAGACCGTCAGCAGTCAGCGAGAAGTTGTTGACCGGGGGGGGGGGGGGGGGGGGGGAGGGTAGAGCGCGTCAGCAACCCGTCAGCAACTATACGTCCGGACATTTTGGAGGGTCAAATCATGGTTTCAGGACCTTTGGGGGAACATGGCCCCTTGCACCCCCCCCCCCCCCCCTAGATCCGCCCCTGAGTGGTGTTTCATAGATAAACGTCGGAATGAATAGTGCACCTTACCATCCACTAACATCCTTGAATAGTGCCAGAGCTTCTGTTTGGAAACAGTAGCGCGTTCAGTTACGCAGATTATTATCGACGGTAACGATAGTCAGTCAGACACGATTGACGCAGCGGGTAATGGGGTGTATGAACTGTATGTTATTTGACAGGAGGTAACCGCGCGTTTTATGAGCTAGTATAGATAGTTCTAGCGGCTTTGTGATGTGACGGATAAACTTGGTTTATTTCCTTTGAATCCGGCAAAAGTATGATGCGACACGGTTTCCGTTCAAGTTTCCGCGTGGGGCATTCCATGCTGCTCCCTGTGGTGTAATAAACTACTAATTTCCGTGTAATACATGTATTACAGTATACCTGAATCATACTTAGTACCCTCACTTGTACGTACATTGTCGCCCATATACCTAGAAAACGGAAAACCGGCATTAGGACGGTGACATTTATAGTTCTCGAAATAAAAATGCGGCGTACCTGACTGTTAACTCTTCTCATTTGTGGATGTGATGCATGCAACTGCATGACGTGTCATCATTTGATGTCATCATGACATCGTGGCATCTTAGCACAAGTTCATATTCTCCGATAGTAACCATTGTCTGACTGCCGAAACTCCAAGACAAGAACACTCATAACATTTTAAAGGGAAATAATGACCTTTTGATTTTGTTAGCAACAATTTCTTAGGCTACCGCTATGATTTTACAATTACTTTATTTAAATTTAAGAATTAAATAAAATTATTCCCATATTGAAAGTTGTAAGTTTGGAAAAAAATACAAAACAAGTACCTTGTGTACTTCATGAAGGTCATTGACAAATTCATCCTTCCCTACCAGTATTTGCAAAGCACTCGGCACTGCGCCACAATAGCAAAAGGCGAGGGAAATGCATATTGATACAATATTATTACGTCACAAGTTTCTGAAGTGTCAATTACTATGAAATACAGTGATACAATACCTTTAATAATGATTAACAAGAAAATTCAAACTATTTTAATAAGTTTTTAATTAGCTTTCAACTCAAAATCAGATATATTTTGCAATGCTACACAAGAATGGCACCAGTGACGTCATTGACAAAGCCTGCTGCGGGACTTGGGTATACTAATCAGGAACAACTCGCCACAATGGTAAAGTGCGCCGAGAAGCATGACAATGACTTTGTAAACAAATCGCCGACGCTAAATAGGTCGCCGTCGATGTGCATCGATGAGCTTCCGAATTAATTGCCAGTTTTGTGTTATTGTTTGTTAGTTTTTTTGGGGAAAATTCTTATTTTTCATGATAATATAAAGCATAGTGTTATATACAGCCACATAAAAAATTATACAATACTCCTAATGTTGAAAACAAATGAATCGATTTTCACAAATTGAGGGTCGCAACCACTAACTATGCCGCCGTTGATGTGCATCGATGAGCTTCCGATTTTATTGCCACTTTTTCCAATTGCTGTTAGTTTTAGAAGATCGCCGGGCATATAATCACAACAAGCAGAACGCACAATATATTCTCCACTCCATTGCGTACAAAAACAACACGGGAAAAGCCCGCAATTTGATGAGGACCAAAAGTACTTGCAAGTACCGGTCGTTGAAAGTGTGGAACGCTTATCAACTTTAACTTGAAATATCTTTCGGTAGGAAAGTTTTCATGCAAAATGTGATGAATTTACAATATATTTTGGTCTCGTCTGGCGATTTCAAGTGCTAACTCCATTTTTGTGGAAAAAGGTCATTATTTCCCTTTAAAGGAAATAGTTCACCTTGAATTTTTTTTACCTAACACGATTTGATTATATTTTGTAATACAATTTCTTTTTATATTGTCAAAAACGGCCTTATATCGCGCCGATTCAGGACAGAAGGCCGTACATTTGTATTGTTTATCAACACTATATGCATACTCTCTGAGTCAGAGTCCTGACGTCACGCGAATGTAAAAAATGGTTCAGCCAATTAGATTCGAAAGTAGTCGCGTAAAGATAGACTCGCATTGGAAATGTGCCAACCGGCGGCCGACGATTCGATTGCTAGCACCAGCTGCAATCTGATTGGCTGATGGTATAGCCTCTGCCCGGGCTAGAACCAGTACAGCATTCTTTCGCCAGCACCGCATTCCTTCGCCAAAAACTCAAATATATTCGGCTGGAGAGTCTTTTCAGTCAAGAAAACTTGCAGATAGGGGTTTCCCAACACGGGCTACAAAACTGCTATCTCAGTTTAAAACTAATGTTGAAGGTGAACTATTTCCTTTAAACCTACACAATGTTGAAAAGATTCCGGTTCGTCCGTAGATCCTCCAAGTGTTGGAGTGTCATTGTATGATACAAATGTAGCGGTTTGTATATAGCAACGTTGCAACGTTTTAGAGAACGCCCACATCACAAACAGGTACTCAAGTGTCAGCCATTACGCCCTCGGTCATTTGAAGCTGTTACCAGATGCCGAGGTTTTTCCAGCATTCCATCGTATGGTAGAAGCTAGTAAATATCGTTCCTATTCTACAGTGGCGGCGGATAAGAGGGGAAATGTGGCAGCTGCCCCCCCCCCCCCCCACCACCACTCAAGAAGTGTGGGGGGAGCAAAGATATGATTTTGCCCCCCCCCCCCCCCCCACCCACCCACAAATTTGTAAGAGGGGCCCTCCAAGAAGTTGGTTCGATTTGTGTGTTCGACCGAAACAATGACCCAGGGCCACGATGTGCCCCCAGCCCGCCTGAGGGGCCTTCTATGGCCGACAGAAGGCCGTCAGTCGGCCTGAGGGGACCCTCGGTAGGCCTGAGGGGCCCTCAGAAGGCCCGAGACTTCAACACGGGCCTGTCCGACGTTTTTTGCGACCATTTAGGGGCCCTGCAAAATATAGTGGCCTAAATCCGAGGAGATACCATTTCGCGTCCAATTTTTGTGTTGTTGGGGGGGGGGTCCCTTTAGCCGTGGGAGCCGTGGGTCCCCTGGGTTTCTTTGCCCCACATCCGAAAATACAATCTGCCGCCACTGCTATTATACTAGCTCGCTCATCGGTCACATTGTACAATGGCCTAAGGTCAGCTCTACGCCTGTGTAGCAAATTCACCAACCCAAAGTAGTTTGATGATTAAGACTTGGATCGATTGTGGGTGACTCATTTCCAGAGCAGACGGTGCTCACCCTCTCACTGGAAAGGTGTCCAGTTCGGGACACGTCAGCATCGTATTACACAACCAACATCGAGCGCCGTGTTGCGTGTAAATGATTAGCTGAGCAGTGAAATTATTAGCAGGGCAGGAGTATCGCGGATGTCACCCGCTCTTCGGCCAACTTGGTATTCGCGAAGGATTTCAAGGAAAAGCTCATGCAATAACGCTCATAAATTGTTGTCGTGCACGGTGCTGTTCTTTGGAAACTATTGCAGTTTGCTCATGGGCGGCGGCGGCGGCGGGGGGACGGGGGACGCGGCCCCCAGTTCAAAAATTAGGGGGGGGGCCCAAAGAAAGCAGACTTGCCTGATTTTTGTATGAATTCGTTCCAAAGGATATGAAACTTAATTTATTCTTAGCTCAAATTACACGTCATTTTTAACCATAAGTCCTTTTTAACCATAAGTCATAAGTTGAGTCCTTTCTTTGTAGGTACTAATTATATGTAGGTATTAATTACTTTGTAGAGAAAAAAAATATGATATGGCAGCTAAAAATTAGTAAACAAGATTGGCTTCTGCTATGATTGGATGTCAAGTTAATCCATTCATTCACCATTCATTTCAAGGCTCTAGATACAATTCAGTCAAGGCAGCGAATAGCGTGACGTCATGGATACATCCATCAACATGCTGTGTTCAAACAGCAATCAGTTTGACTTTACCTTTGTCTTTAGTCCCTTTGACCCGCTGGAATTGATATAAATGAGTGCTATAGCAGCATGCTTAGTATAATTTCAATGGTGGAATAACTCTACATTCCATGCTAAGTAAGTTTTTGGAAATATATCATAGAAGGGGTAGCTACTAGCTTGCTGGGTGATAGCGAAGAAGATTCGCGAAAATAATTGGCCACGAACACTCGCTAAAATAAGCTTCCCCTCCAGGGGGGATTAGGGGAAAGTACCCCTCATAGGAAAATGGGGGAAGAGCATTCACTACAAGTATGCCCCCCCCCGCACGTTCCTGCATTGGCTGTAAGAAGTGATAACCCGCGCCCTGCTGCACTGGGGTGCAGAATCTGCCCCCCTCCAGGATTTTCTCAATAACTTGAAAACTAGTATATATATATATATATATATATATATATATATATATATATATATATATATATATATATATATATATATATATATATATATATATATATATATATATATATATATATATATATATATATATATATATATATATATATATATATATATATATATATATATATATATATATATATATATATATATATATATATATATATATATATATATATATATATATATATATATATATATATATATATATCGACGTGAAACTTTAAGTCTCATGCTGCACAAATTCTACGTTTTCTCACAAAATGACAATGAAATTGGTGGAGTACTTTGGGAGATAATGACGTTTTAGTAACGTCATGTCATACCATTTTTCGTGTAAAAACGAGAAATGTTTGACAAATCGTAGAAAATCGAGTGTTGAAGCAAATTACAAACAAAAATGTGACAAACAAGCAAATGACATTCTATTCAGAATGGCTATCTCAGATTTGCGAAATTTTTCGATTTTACCCCCAAAATCCCAAAAATCTGATTTTTCGGACACAAAATCCGCAAAATTAACATTTTCAACGATATTTTTAAAAAAAACTGAATTTGTATTGGAAAACCAAGTATGGATGATATCCAAACCAAATTTTAAAGCAATATCTTTATTTTTAACTGACTTATGGCTCGTTGCTTACAATTTCACTTTCGCTTATGTGGGAAATTAATTATACCTTTGAGATAGCCATTATCTTGGGCCGTTATTGGAATGTCTAAATTACTAAGGTCATTTTTCCCCAAAACTTACTCGTTTTTAAGCAATTTAATTTACCATTTGCAAAATGACTCCAGGCTGGTGCAGCCGCTGATTGGCTGACAGCCACTTTTTCAGCGAATCCCACTTTGTCAGCCAATCAGCGGTGGTCAATAGCTCAATAATGACGTCATTCTTCCAAATCTAAAAACTGAATTTGCATCAAGTTAAGTGACTTCGAGTGAAAAAATATCTGACTTCGAGTGAAAAAATATCACCATCGTTTTCAGCAGCACTTACTTTACATTTTCTGCTACAACCAGTGTATATTTGACAACTTTCAGAAAGGTGAAACATTCCCTTTAACACAATTTTTGACAATCATGTCCTGTATGCCAGCCATCCAAATAATAAATAAATAATCCTAGAAATTTGGCGAAAGTATCGAAAAGAGCTCTCTGAGTCATAAATTGATATCGTATTCGATAAGCCCCGTTCGAACCTGATGAAAGCGCACTTGTTCCTAAACTTTGGTTGCCATTTGTGTGGCCTTTATCCTCTGTTTGGCCGGACCGTGCCGTCCTGCAAGTGTGGTGCTCGGCACTCCCCGCCTCAGTCGATTCTGGACGGCCAGGCGCGGGCACTTCGTCACTATTCCTCCCCTCCCGCTCACCGGGCCCCGAACCTCTGTGACGTCACGCACATGCACGCGGTGAGGTGAGCGTGAATCACGCGGTCCGGGGCGGCGGACACGTCATGCCGGCCGCCAGTGGCCCGGTCTGACCCTGGATCGGCTGCGGGTGCCTCCGACCCAGCCGATCACCTGATGACGGAGAGAGACCACGGGCCGAGTGAGGCCCTGCCCCCGGGCAGCGTGACGTTACCCGAGAACGGCCGTGGCATCATTGTTTCGGCAGGGGCCCGGTCGGTCGGCCGGCAGAGGCGCCACTCGGGAACTCCCTCCCCATTTCCCGAGAATGCGCCGTGTGGCCGACAGCGCATATAACACCGCCGTGTCGGATCGTCACCGATTCCGGCGGCACGCTCATCCGCCTAAGAAAGCCAGCTATATGGCTCGCGGCGGGTAAATATTGTAAACGCGTGCGCAGTCTCGAGACGGACCGGAAGGGATCTGATGAAGGTGCTGTTTGGGAATAAAAGGAAATAGTTCACCTTCAACATGGGGTTTTGAACTGAGATAGCAGTTTTGTAGCTCGTGTTGGGAAGCCCCTATCTGCAAGTTTTCTTGACTGAAAAGACTCCAGCCGAAACAGTTTGATTTTTGGCGAAGGAATGCGGTGCTTACGATCGCCTGGGCAAAGGCTATACAATCAGCCAATCAGTTGCATACTGTGCTAGCAAGCGAACCGCCGGCCGCCGATTGGCACTTCTCTAATGCGACTCTATCCTTACTCGACTACTTTCGAATCTGATTGGCTGACCCATTTTTTTTCCATTCGCGTGACGTGAGGACCCTGACTCAGAGAGTGTATATAGTTTTGACAAAATTAATCATTTACGACCTTCTGTCCTGAATCGGCGCGATGTATGGCCATTTTTGACGATATAAAAAGAAATTGTATTTCAAAATATAATCAAATCGTGTTTGGAAGAAAACAAATCCCAAGGTAAACTATTTCCTTTAACCGTCTATAGGCGGCGGTTTCTTGCGATGTGCGTCATTTGGTGAAGACCGCTATCCCGGCCGGTCTTATACGGTTTGATAGCACGCCTCCTCGGCCTGCCTGCGGTTAATGGCCGCTCACCTGGCTGCTCCGTGTGCTGTGTTGGCCCGTCGGGCGTGATAACGGTGATGAAGGTGCGCCCCGGGCGGGCCCCGTCACACCGTATCCCTCCGTCACGAACCCACCCGGCCGTGAACGGGGCCCGGCTGGGACCGGGGCCCGGCGTCGCACGGCGCCGAGCTGGCGTGCCGTTCGTGCATGCTGGCCGGAATACGCCGAGTGCCCCGCTTATCTCTGATGTCACGAAAGCGGGTGCTAAAGTTGCTCAATGTTGATCCGGGTTTCGGCGAGGCGCCGCAAACCTTCCGAGAAATGCATCGGTTTTACCGGAGTGTGATAAGACAGGCTTACAACGCCGAAGAGCGGCCAGTTCTTAGAACAGAATGAGTGTCCCGGTTGGTGGTTTGAAACTTGAATTGTCATATTCCTTTCCAATGTACTCAGTGATGCATTTGCGGTTGATTTTCATGTCTTTCATAAGGTTAGTTTCCTGCTTGATAGGATTGTTGGATTTTCTTCTGTGGGAATAGAAAGGTTAGAGCACGTTTAGTACCGTTATGTTGAGGTAGCCGTGTAATGCAGTTTTGTATTAAACGTACATTCTCCTGTCTGGCTGTATCAATTTTAGCCGGCGGGGACTGCGAGGAGTGTCTGTTATTACCAGGGTCAGCGTGGCCAGGGAGCTCTGTTGTTACCTATCAACAGTGGTGATAGATAACAATTGACGGTTGGCCGAAATATTTGTATCTGGCCAAGTAAGTCCCCCTCCAGTTGGGGCTGGCCAATCGTTCGCAGAAAGAGTTGTGACTATGATACAGTGAAGTCTTCGTCGTCACCGATAACGGCCACGAATAGACGTTAAGATGACAGAAAAGAAGCGTATTCTGTCCCCTTGGTCTGTTGTAGCTTAGCTTGGTTTATCTGGTGTCAGCTGTGTCGAAAACAAAATCTTCGCCGATGGTCATACTGTTACATTCCCCGTCTAGATTTGTAAAGTGAAATATTGACCTTTTGATTTATTTTCTGCATTATCTTACGCAACATGTTTCGTTATTAAATTGATCGAGTCTCAATTTAAAATGAAATAACTTTAGATTTCGAAAATTATTTTTGGGAAAAAGCAAGTATCACCGTATCCCTCCGTCACGAACCCAACCCGGCCGTGAACGGGGCCCGGCTGGGACCGGGGCCCGGCGGCGGAAGCCCGAGCCAGGCCGCCGTGACTTCACAGCCAACCGGGTAAGTACATATACTTATACTTCTACTTCATTATACTTATACTAAGTACATATACTTCTTTCGGAGTTCATGGACCGGTGTTTTCCCTCCACTATGGGAGCGCGACGTATCTGGCGTTTTTGTTTCAATCCGTTCAACGTTGAATAATTACAATAACTTAGATCGTTTCTACGAAATATCAAGTGTATGGGCGACCAAAGTGAAAGCAATTTTCGAACACTTCTCATGAATTGAAAAATTACGTTTGCGCTAAAACAGAGCCGTAGTATCGTTAGAAAGGGCATAGTTCATATATATTGGACAACTTTATTCAAATGTATATCAAGAACGAGCAGGAAAAGCATTTAAGTACCATAAAATGTGTCAAGTACTTCCTGATACCGTTGTTTTCAGCGTGGAACGCTTAAGCGTTTTCAAATTAAAATAACTTCGGTTTAGAGACATTTAAATTCTTAATCTGAGTAGATTACATATAAGTTTCTCTCCCAATATCGCGTGCTAACTCGCATTATTCCCTTTAATGCTTCTGCTGGTGATTGTGACTTTTAGTGTTCACTCATTGTTATTGTTGTTGTTTTAACATTTCGCGATGTGCGTTTTGTGTTTCGGCAATGAGTGGCGCAAAACCAGGGTGATTAAATGAGTCTGCCGAAAATCGCGCCGCCGATTGCTGTCAATGATGCCGATGAAAGCATTCGATGCACTTTTTATTCACTGCGACTGTGACTATTGGTCACCAGAGGCAAATCAACGCCAATCCACTTTGGCTTGGGGTCAAATTAAGACTTATTGCATATTGCCTGCGCGATGTACGCGCATTTTGTGTCCGAGCACCAGAAGTGGTACTGCACTGGAAAAGGTCTTTTAGATCTATCGGCAATACCGAATTTAGGGCGTCCACCTCGTCAGTTATTCAAGTCAGAGGCTCCCGAATCCAACAATGTGTACGGGCCCTGCCCCCTGAGTGGTGCATCGTGCAACACCTAACGGCCGTCAGCCCGTGATGAGCCGACTGACTTCACGTGACCGCAAGGTCTGAGGGTGCGTGTCACCCCGATGGACCTGTGTGCCGGACAGATCAGTGTGTGCAGACCCCCGATGGACCTGGTGTGCCGGACAGATCAGTGTGTGCGGACCCCCGATGGACCTGTGTGCCGACAGGTCAGTGTGTACGGACCCCCGATGGACCTGTGTGCCGGACAGGTCAGTGTGTGCGGACCCCCGATGGACCTGTGTGCCGGACAGATCAGTGTGTACGGACCCCCGATGGACCTGTGTGCCGGACAGATCAGTGTGTGCGGACCCCCGATGGACCTGTGTGCCGGACAGATCAGTGTGTGCGGACCCCCGATGGACCTGTGTGCCCGGACCAGATCAGTGTGTACGGACCCCCGATGGACCTGTGTGCCGGACAGATCAGTGTGTGCGGACCCCCGATGGACCTGTGTGCCGGACAGATCAGTGTGTGCGGACCCCCGATGGACCTGTGTGCCGGACAGATCAGTGTGTGCGGACCCCCGATGGACCCTGTGTGCCGGACAGATCAGTGTGTGCGGACCCCCGATGTGACCTGTGTGCCCGGACAGATCAGTGTGTGCGGACCCCCCGATGGACCTGTGTGCCGGACAGATCAGTGTGTCGCGGACCCCCGATGGACCTGTGTGCCGGACAGATCAGTGTGTGCGGACCCCCGATGGACCTGTTGTGCCGGACAGATCAGTGTGTGCGGACCACCCGATGGACCTGTGTGCCGGACAGATCAGTGTGTGCGGACCCCCGATGGACCTGTGTGCCGGACAGATCAGTGTGTGCGGACCCCGATGGACCTGTGTGTGCCGGACAGATCAGTGTGGTGCGGACCCCGATGGACCTGTGTGCCGGACAGATCAGTGTGTGCGGACCCCCGATGGACCTGTGTGCTGGAGACAGATCAGTGTGTGCGGACACCCCGATGGACCTGTGTGCTGGAGACAGATCAGTGTGTGCGGACCCCCGATGGACCTGTGTGCCGGACAGATCAGTGTGTGCGGATGTCCTGCGTACGGTGCGTGAGCTCTGTCGGCCAGACCGCGCCGATCCAGTTGGCAGCGGGCGATGCAAGAGCGTGAGAGGGCATACTCTGGGTCTGAGGCAAATCATCAAGAAGCGCCATCTTAGTCAAAGGTTTTGCTAACATAACCACTGATCCTGTCCTCCCTACCACCAACTGTACTGATCCTGTCCTCCCTCCACCAACTGTACTGATCCTGTCCTCCCTACCACCAGACTGTACTGATCCTGTCCTCCCTACCACCAACTGTACTGGTCCTGTCCTCCCTACCACCGACTGTACTGATCCTGTCCTCCCTACCACCAACTGTACTGATCCTGTCCTCCCTACCACCAACTGTACTGATCCTGTCCTCCCTCCCACCAACTGTACTGGTCCTGTCCTCCCTCCCACCAACTGTACTGGTCCTGTCCTCCCTACCACCAACTGTACTGATCCTGTCCTCCCTACCACCAACTGTACTGGTCCTGTCCTCCCTACCACCAACTGTACTGATCCTGTCCTCCCTACCACCAACTGTACTGATCCTGTCCTCCCTACACCAACTGTACTGGTCCTGTCCTCCCTACCTTGCCGACTGTACTGATCCTGTCCTCCCTCCACCAACTGTACTGGTCCTGTCCTCCCTACCACCAACTGTACTGATCCTGCCCCTCCCTCCCACCAACTGTACTGATTCCTGTCCTCCCTACCCACCAACTGTACTGGTCCTGGTCCTCCTTACCTTGCCGTTTTGTTTATCATTGAAAGAAAGAGATACATAAAAACTTCAAATTCAATAAATCGAGAAAAACTTCTGTTTTCATGAAGTTTTCTTCTAAGATCATTGTTTTTCACGTGCAGTGCAGGGAACGTGCGGGACCATACTTGTATTGAATGCCTCCCCCCCCCCCCCCCCCGATTCCTGTGTGGGGAGGATTTGCCCCTGCTGCCCCCCCCCCCCCCCCCGATCCGCCAGTGGGCACTTTAAGCATGGCAACTAGTTAGTACCTTGACCTGGGTCTTCTGGAAAATATTAGAAAGCATGGCTTAGCTGATCAAAATTATGCATCCCTAATGCCAAGCATTTCAACCTACTCTGTCAATGGATCATGTCAATGGTCAATGGTCAATGGTCAATGGCCTATTGTTGCAAGCCTTTCAAAATATGTATCTGATCTGAATATGATATGTATTTATGTCTACTATGTTCTGAGGTACACCCACCAACTTGACCCACTGACTGATAGACTTTCAGTAACAACACTGATTTAACAACGTCTCTGATGCGTCACAAATGGCGCTGTGCAAGCAACTGATGAAACCTCCGAGTGCGCCTGTGGGCAGTGGACCGACCGACAAAGGTTCACAATGATGGCACAGCATGTGAGTTGTGACTTATGCAAAGCAGAACATGAAGATCTGGAGCACTTCTTATTGAAATGTCAACAACTAGATGATACAAGAAGAACAATTCCAACTCTCCAGCATTGAAGAAAAATAAAATGTCATCATGGATTTTCTTTTGATAATATGAAAGGAAAGAAATGGAAGTCAAGTAGAAAGAACTATACGAGTTGTGTAAAAGGAGAAAGAAGAAACCAAAAGAGCTCAGTATTAGCATCAATGCACCCCAAAGTGCACCCCATGTACCCCAAAGCCAAGAACCTTAGTTTAATATAAAGTAAATGAGGACCCGATGAAAAGGCAATTCCTCAAACTCATCACATCACCCTTTAACGTGGAAAAATGTATATGTTTGTGAGGTCTAAATGGAACAGAGAAATATTTATTTTAAAGCATCACTTGCTTTAACCCTCGCCCGGGTAGGGCAAAATCACTACGTGTTCGGGTAAGGGGTACGACCCCCCCCCCCCCCTTAGCGTTTCGCCCCTAATTGAGCTAGAGCTTCGCGGCAAAGACGAGCGTGTTGCTTGCGACGAGAGGAAGCCGATGATACCCGATGTTAAGGTCTTGGGTCATTGGGTGACCTCTGAGGTCATGTCAATGACCCAAAAGTCATCAAAATTGTAAATGCGTATACATTGAATTGTATCGAGCTAGAATCGTGAATGAGCATATCACAATGCTTAATGGGTGCCAAATTCGTAATCAGCGTCACAAAATGTCCTAAAAACTGCCAAATTTCAAAAAGGTCATGTCAGGTCATTTGAGGTCAGTGACCTCGGTTGACCTGTGGAAGCGCATGACCCCAGTGGAACATATAATTATGTAAAATGGATTCCAAATTTGAAATCAGCGTCACAAAATGTCCTAGAAACCGTCAGAAGCCCAACAAAGTCATCTGAGGTCATCGGAGGTCAATGACCTCAGTTGACCTCTGAAGAGGTCAATAGAGGTCACAATCTCAGGGTAAACCACAACTGTCACCTGGAAACACCTGTGCATATGCTCCTGAACAACAAACACTCGAAAACTGCACAAGTTACAAGCATCGATACTGTGGGACGCCAGTTGCGCCTGGCATGACCTTGAGAAACAAGTCATAGGTCACGGGTCATGTGAGTTAGAAATTCACAATTTTCAGAGTATGTGGGAAATTTTTCAAAAGTAGGGTACTGAATGTTTCATCGAAATTGGTTGGAAACTACGCGAGTTATTCCAGAAAACCCGAGGGGGTGGCATCCACCCATCCCGCCCCCCCCCCCCCTACCCGGGCGAGGGTTAAGGTTGACGAGGAAACTACACACACAAAAATACTTGGGAATATTTCCCATACACCAAATAAAATATATTGCCATAAAATTGTGCCTACTGTTTCTTGACTCCAGATGAAAACATCGGTGGTGTTCTTTGAAATGTGCACAAATGTGGACGAGTGTGTACGGAGCTCCTCCCCAAGGATATGGAGCGGATGCTTACGTTCTGATTATGTAATACCTCCCGGGGCCGGGAAACGTTTGTTTAAGTCCGAGGTCAGCCTGACAAAAAATTTACACGAGCCCGTAGGGCGAGTGCAAAAATTTCAGGATGTCCGAGGACTTAAACAAACTGCCGGCCAAGGGAGGTATTTATTTTACCATATGCCGCTTATGTACTGTGTTCTTTTACAGATTGGATCTATTGAACTTCAAGTATTTAATCAGCCTATTAGGTACGCACTGTGACATTCGTATATAAAGGCCTTTGTCTCTCAATTTGGGTTTCCGAATGTCCAATTATCAAGACCTCCAAGAACAGAGAAACACGATAAGAGAGAAGAAGAAAGCTAATATAATCCAGTCGCGATTCAGATACTCTACTGTGAGGGAAAATAATGGAGCAACAGATCAAACTACTTCAAGAACACTGCAAAGAACGGAACAGTGTCAATCTTCTGGAGTGGTGCAAAACAAAACTCACCTTACTCGTGTGCCCTTCTATCGATTGAAGCAAGGAAGGGTAATAGCGGGCACTATGAAGCGATCACCTTTCATTGCATGCTTTCAGTCGCCAACCACTTCCAAAAGAATCAAACTGTGCCCATAATCAAATCAGTAGACAAGTATGAATACGCAGTGCTATGAATTGTCTGTACACGATTTCGTTTTGCCGTATGTTATTGGCGTCAGATATCCGAATAATATGCGCATCAATATGTATGTGTGTTGTATTTAAAACAATAAATAGTTACGTATGTGACAGTGCAACAATGTTTTAAGGCGATTCACAGGGTTTATTCGACAAATCCAGTAATTATAAATATAGCAAATATGTATGTGTGATTTTGGCACTTCCGCTCTGAATATTTTGTTAAATAATTGTCTGGGAAACTAAAAATGTCCCGGGCCAAATCGTTTCCCAGATACATTCAACACTAGCCGCAGCGGGCCGAAAGCATTTCCCAAAAGCACGTGCTAATGTTGAAAGGATATCTCGGCATATGGTAAAGCATCTGTGATCTGATCACAGTACGAGTCCAAAGAACACGATAATCACTTGATTGTCTCATCTGCGCCAAACTTCTTTTTCACGATATGTTTCAGTGGGAAGAATGATATGAGACGTGTTTTGAGGTGGTGTAGGTCATTCTTTCTTGAGGTCAGGGTAAGATTTTCGGAGATTGGTGATGTTAAGTTAAAGGGAAATATTCACCTTTTTCCACAGCAATAGACTTGAAGTGGATAGACTACTTGAAATCGATAGACGAGACCAAAATATATTGTAAATTTATCACATTTTGCATATAACAATTTCTACCGAGAGATATTTCAAGTCAATGTTGATAAGCGTTCTACGCTTATAACGACCAGTACTTGCAAGTACTTGGTAACGAACTTCGAATTCATGTCTTGTCTCGTATTTTTTTTGACAAAATTGTATGGAAAATATGTCTTGCACTCTGTCTATTGTGATGATGTGCCCTAATATCCTTAACAATCAACAAACATTGAATAATAAGGTAACCAAATTGGCAGTTAACTTGGGCACGCTACGACGGCCTAGTTAGTGGTTGCGACCCTATTTTTTTTTAATGGGTTAATTTGTTTTCAACATCAGGCGTGTTGTATAGTTTTGTCTCTGGCTGTATACACCATGCGTTAGCTTATGCGTTAACTATGCGTTAGCTTATCACGAAAAATAATAATTTATAAAAAAAATCAACAAACAATGCAAAAACTGGCAATGAAATCGGAAGTTCACTTGGGCACGCAACGAGACCTATTTAGTGTCGGTGATTTTTGTTTCAGGGAACAGTCAGAGACGTTATCAAAAGAAAGAAAAGCGCCAGATATGTCGCGCTTCCAAATAGTGAAGGGAAAACACCGATCATGAACTCCGAAAGAAGTGTATGTACTTATTTGTTAAATTCCCCCCCCCCCAAAAAAAAACATGAAACAGAAAAAGTTGTGATTTCATTTTTAAATTGAGACTCCACCAATTTGATACCATACACGATGCATAATATAATGCAGAGAGGTGGATCAAAAGGTGAATATTTCCCTTTAATTGGTTGGAAAATGGCTTTGTCGATTCTTCCCTATGAGGCCTTTAGGCCATTGTTTTTGGGTTGTTCTTAGCCTGTTCACATTGTGACTACTCCTCAAAGTCTTTCTCAGTAATTTTGGGATATGTTGTACCTATTGTTGGATTTGAAATGCTATTTTATAGCAAACTTTACTAACATTTTAAAGTTTTCCCTTTTCTGTGTCTATATTTATTAATTGTTTTGTTATGACTGTTATTGAAAAATCATTTGGTGATTTTGCGTACCGTTTGCAGTATGTATTTACTTATGCATTTACTGGCGATGTTAGGGTTGTAATATTCATAATTGGGGTTGTAATTTTTGAGGATGCAGTTGTAGCCACAACCCCAAAAGTATACAAAGTTCCGCATGTGGAGCCGGCGCCGCCCGGTCCGGCGCCGTGCCGGCTGGCTGGCTGGCCGGGTCCTCAGAGAGAGAGAGAGCCCCAGCCGCCGCGCCGCGTTGCTCTCCCTCTGGCACCTCTCCGTTGCTATGGTGGCGGCGTGTCCGGCCCGACTGCAACAGGTGGGCGGCGGTCGGTCGCCACGGCAACGCATGCCGCCACCGACCGACCGGGACGCGGCCCGACCAGCGCCACTGGTGTGGTAGGCCATGTCCTGCGGGCCGTGTCCGGGCACCGGCGACAAGGGCCCAGCCCGGGAGGCCGGACCTCTCCTGCCCGGCCCGGTCCACCGCCGTCGATAATTCGCCGCGGGCTCGGTGCCGATGCCGGTGCCGGCGGCGGGGCTTCTTCGATCGTCCGCGGGCCCCGAATTCGCCGACTTGCGCCCCAGCGGCCCGGCGGCCCGCGGGCGGGCGGCTCCGTGCATGGCGGCCGCCCGAGAGAGAGAGAGACGCCAGCCAATCAATACGGCTGCGGACCGACCTGCCGCGCCGCACCACGAGTTACCTGTCAACTTCTTGTTTTCGCGTCGCGTAGCTATGGTTACCGAGATCTATAAATTGGTCCGATATGAGACGACCGGCGGGCGGCCGGCGGGAGTGGGACGGACGCCTTCCTGTCGCCGCTGCGTGTTCGCTCCCGCTGGCCGCCCCCCGTGCGGCGCCGCGCCGTGGTGGAGCGCGGTGATGAGCGCGGCAGCACCGACACCAGGTATGCCGTGATGAGTACCTGGAGTCTGGACAGCGGAGGGCCCGCGCGCAGTATTGATCCCACGCGCTGGCCAGCCTCCCGACGTGGCGTCGAACCATGGCCGGGTGGGCGCCGCTCCCGCCGCTCCCGCCGCTCCCACACGCGTCACGCCCGGCCTCGTCTCCGCCAGCCGCGCGACGGCAGGCCGGCGGGGCAGGGCGCTAACGCGGCGAGAGCTGAGCTGAGAGAGCTGAGGTGACGTGACGTGACGTGACGTGACGTGAGGAGCTGAGGCTGAGGTGACGGATCGTCTCCTGCTGTCGACGAATGGCACGCAGACTGAATATCAGCCTGGTCCCGGCCCGGTGTCCAGTGGTGCTGTCACCACCGAGCCCCACTCTCGTCCTGGTCCCGGCCGGGGTCCAGTGGTGCTGTCACCACCGAGCCCCACTCTCGTCCTGGTCCCGGCCGGGGTCCATTGGTGCTGTCACCACCGAGCCCCACTCTCGTCCTGGTCCCGGCCCGGTGTCCAGTGGCGGGGTGGTGCTGTCACCACCGAGCCCCACTCTCGTCCTGGTCCCGGCCCGGTGTCCAGTGGACGGGGTGGTGCTGTCACCACCGAGCCCCACTCTCGTCCTGGTCTCGGCCCGGTGTCCAGTGGACGGGGTGGTGCTGTCACCACCGAGCCCCACTCTCGCCCCACCCGCTGGTGTCGCAGTGTGCGGTCACAGCGCGTTGACCCGGCCCCTGCGACGGTGACGCGGAGGTGTGCGGAGTCTAACCATTCACGGGCACTGACGCACGGCGCTTCAGCACGACTTTATCTGTTGATTCTGACAGTTGGTTGTAGTCATTGGCGGATCCAGCCTCTCCGTGGGGGGGGGGGGGCATCTTTTTGTGGCAAAAAGTTATCCCATTGTTTATCCGCGGATTTGGGGCGGTCATCTTATTTTGGTATTCGAGCTTGCTTAAGAAATTCACTTTTCAGATTCACAAAAATTGATTTTGTGGATTTATTTTTATTTTTGGGAGTCAACACAAAATTTTGCAAATCCGAGATAGCCATTTTGAAGAGAATGTCATTTCCTTTCTTTTGACGTGCCCCTTGCAGTTTTTTGCAGAGTTTTTTTTTGCAATTTGCTTCAAAACTATTTTCTACGATTGTTCAAACATTTCTCGTTTTTCCACCCAAAATGGCATGACATGACGTCATTAGAACGTCATAATCACCCAAAATGCTACATCAATTTCATTGGAATTTGGTGAGAAGACGTAGAATTGATGCAGCATAAGGTAGTGAAAGTTTGACGTTGATATCTAACATAGTTTTCAAGTTATTGAGAAAATCCGGGAGGGAGGGCAGATTCTGCCCCCCCCCCCCCCCCCAGCGGGGCGCGGGTTAAGTGTCACCGGGGCTGCTTGAATTGCATCAGGTGCGATGTTTTGTCTATCATTGAAAGAAAGGGATACATACATACAAACTTCGAATTAAATCACCCCCAAACCCATGGAGTGCGCCCCCAGACCCATGGAAGGCGCCCCCCAATTCCGGGGAGTGAGCCCCGATGCCCCAAAAACACCCCAGAACTTCAGAACTTCGGAAGTGCGCCCTCGGAACTCTGAAGCGCGCCCTCGAACGTGATTAGGCATGTACACCGAATCTCAGCAGGGCGCCCCAAATCTGAGGAGGGTGCACTAAAATCCATATAGGGCGCCCCAATCCCACGGAGGGCGTCCCCAACCCCAAGGAGGGCGCCCCCCAATCCCATGGAGGGCGCTCCCGATTCCGGGGAGGGAGCCCCGATGCCCGAAAAGCACCCCAGACTTCGGAAGGGCGCCCCGAAACTCGGAAATGCGCCCTCAAACGCGATTAGGTGCACCCGCATCTGGGGAGGGCGCCTCCAAACCCATGAAGAGCGCCCTCAAACTCATGGAGGGCGCTCCCAAAGCATAGCATTGTCAAAATGGTTTGTGTGTGTTACAATAATGAGTTATTTTGGCGCGACACTGCAATTTTTCCACGACAACCTTGCCGCAACTCATGACCATGGCCACTGGCGGATCCAGGGGGGCCATTAGGGGCAAATTAATGCCATTAGGGGCAAATGACCCCCTCACATATATCGAAGTGAAACTTTCGGTACCTTATGCTGCATCAATTCTGCGTTTTCCTACCACATTTTAATGAAATCCATGTAGTACTTTGGGAAATAATGACGTTTTATTGACGTTACGTGACGTGACGTTGACGACGTAGTTTTTTTTTTAGTTTTTTTATTGGCTTGCCATTTTTGGTGGAGAAACGATAAATGTTTGAAAAATCGTAGAACAACGAGTTTTAGCGCAAATTGCAAATAAAAACGTCAAAAGAATGGGAATGACATTTTCGTAAAAATAGCGATCTCGGATTTGCGTAATCGTGGGTTTTTGACCCCCAAAATAAAATAAATGATTATTTTTCGGAGCAAAAAAAAATCCACAAAATAAATTGTTGATATTAAAAACGGACGAAATATAGTGGAGCACAAAGTATGAATGATAGTTGATACCCACACCAAATTTCAAAGCAATAATACTCGTTACTATTTTGTACTGACTTATGGCTCCCTAAGTTTAGGTAACTCATACCATTTTTTGAAGCTACGGTTTTTTGGCTTTTAGTGACCAGATACAGACAAATAAATGCCAGCGCTATATTTCTGAGACAAAACTGGTCTAGAAACATGCCTTTTTATTTAGATGAATCAATTTCAAATTTTGGCCTTATGTGACCTGACCTTGTTGTGTTGACCTGAGGGCCATTATATGGGGTCAGGTTGTGAAAATGGCTGCTACTATCTAATTATACGTGTAAACTAACCCATACAACATGTGTAATATGGCTTTCGTGGACCTCTTGCCAATAGTGACCTTTTGTGACCTGACCTTGACCTATGCATACATTTTCACTTTTGCTTATGCGGGATATGCATGATACCTTTGAGAGCACTGTGTGCGATAATAGTCGCAATCTAAAACTTTGGCTGGAGAGTATGTCCCAAAAACTCAAATACCTCAATTTTGACCTTTGACCTGACCGTGACCTGACATGTGACCTTATTTTAAACATTTCGCGAAAGCTTAAGATGCGTCTCATGGGGAGCTTTCGAGTGCCGCTTTGCGCGTCTCGCTGCGGTTATTGGTTCGGAAGATAACGAGGGGCAGAATCTTCCCCCAGCGCGGCGCGGCGGGGCGTGTTCGGCTGAATACCCCAGCGGGGCGCAGACATAGGTGGACACCGTTACTTCAAAATGTAACTTCGTTGCTCGTTACTCCGTCTCTCCAAAAAAGTTACTCGTTGCTCCGTTACATCGTCAAAAATGTAATGGAAGTTACAGCTACTCCGTTACTCAGTTACTTTTGTAAAACGAAGTGATGTCAATTCCGACAGAAGGAAGATAGAGAAGTGAGACCGGTACCAATGTGTTTGTCTCGTCGAGACACGTCTCCCAATATGCAGCATGACCATCTTGGGTCGCCACTTGACCTTGACCTGAGGTCAATTTCTAAGTTGACTTAAACTGGTCAACATCAATATATTTCAAAGCGCCTTGGCACGACGAACACGATGGCGTCAAAATTATTGCCTTATCTTTATTAGGTAAAAAGTTATTTGCGAGAAGAAAAAACTGTTTTGCCATAAATAGCCTTTTTGACCTTTGATCACCCCTGGAGCCTAAGCTTTTGACCTGAGCTAAAATTTGAGGACACTGGCGATTGCATATTTCAAGAGTTTCCGATTGGATTTATAGTATGTTCCTAGCTATCATAGTTCTCGAGATATTTTGGGGTTTCTGAAGCAAAGTGCTAAATAAATATTCCATACTTTACCCCATTTGACCTTGAAGATATTGAGCTAGGGTCATACAAATTTCGAAAAACAGAGTTCTCTACAGAACCTCTCTACCCTACACATTTCTTTATTGTAGCTCTTATGGGGGGCGAGATCTTTCCTCAGAGGCTCAGAGGCTCGCTACAGAGGCTCAGAGGTTACTCGAAGCTTGCCTTTATCATAAACTAGTTCCGCCAGCTTGCCGCCGGCCTATATCAGCTGACGAACATTGTCAACGTTTCGCGGCATCGGGATCAGGAGACAGCTACCTTTATCGCAGTCATTGCGCATTGCGCCGCATTAAGCAACAGCCCAACAGGTACGATATTTGGCAGCCCTTTACGCCATATGACATTCGATTTTGTACGTGTGTAAGGCATTGATTGTGATGGTGCGAATAAACCCCGGCGTGAAGAGAAACAAGTATAGGCAAAAGTAACGGAGTAACTGAGTAAGGACCTCCACGCCCTCCCCCCGGTCGGTGGCTGCGGTCGGTGGCAGCGGCCGTAAACAGGTGGTCAGATGAAATCAGAAGCTGGGCAGACCGTGTTACAACATTAAAGCACGTAAGGCGTTAGATTAGACTAGATTCTGCAGCTGAACTGGCCTTCCATGATCGGATGGCAGGGGTCAGGGTCCACGCAACAAGCTCTGGTCAGCATTCGACTCTGATCCCATGAAGCTATCCATTCGAGTGTTTGGACTTCATTTTGATTTTTTTTTTAAGATCAAAATATTCCTGTTCGCCAATATATAACTATAATACTAAATAATTGGTCAATCGTGCATCGATAGTATCTGAACCATACGGTTCGTTCAGTATTTGTATTTAACGACTTCGGGCCATCCACACACATTGTGGCTATTCCTAGCCCGGCGTCACGAGACATAAAACAGTAGGTACATGGGGAAACAGGGAGTTGACATTCATACTCAGATACATACCGGATAAAACAATGGTGCACGGCTTACAAAACTAGGCATCAACACAAAATAGATATAAACTGGTAATGCGAAAACAATAGCACAGACAAAGCATGGCTGCCACACCACACGCTAGTTAACACCTCGGCCTTTCATGTACAACCGCAAGTTACGTTTAAATGAGGCAGGCCTCAGGCCAGTCAGCCACTCCCGAGGCTTGGGATTTGACGAGCAGTGGTGCGACACATGCGTGCCGGTCCCGAGGCTTGGGATTTGACGAGCAGTGGTGCGGCGACACATGCGTGCCACTCCCGAGGCTTGAGATTTGACGAGCAGTGGTGCGACACATGCGAGCCGGTCCCGATAGCGAGGCACCTCTCCGTTGCCAGCTTGTGCTCCGCTGCTGTTCTATTTACGTGTGCGCGGCCCGCCAGCATTGGCCACGTACGACGTTTCCTCTAATCGTTCCGCTCTGTTAGCAATTCTGTGGGTGATCGTGTTATCTGGTATAGATATGCATTTTGTAATTAGTTTCCTGGCAGATTGACACGCATATCTCATTAATGCGTTATTTGGAACGAATGTGTTATTCTTAGAATTTCATATTTTCGTATATATGTTATTTCAAAACTTTAGTTAGGCAGAAATCAATACGTTCATTTGGTCCCTTAAGATTTTAGCATTGTCTTATACAAAGGATCGGTGAAATCAGTCATTTCTATCCGGGACATTCCACGACAAATCGACAAGAAAAATTGAAAAATGACACCTTCATCTAACCGATTTTGACCAACATTGGTATATGGGGTAATGCGGGACGCTACAGCGATCTGTGAAAGTTGTACTGCAATCCAAGCGTCGTTCCGGAGATATTGCCTAAGGCAGTCTTCCAAGGTCACGGTCCAGGGCAATCTTTTTCCGCCCATATGGTGGGAAATTTATAAAGTTGTGGTGGTTTTTTTTTTGTCTCCCATTTTCGAAAATGTCAAAATTAGGTATTTTAAAACTTTTTTGGATACCCCTTTCAAACGTGTTTCAAATTTGTGCATTATATTATTGTTAAGTGTAAGGACGTGTCATTCAAGTGAAAAATAAAATTGATGGTTATTTGCCTCCAAATATCTCAAATTTTGTAATTGTACATGCTATATATATATATATATATATATATATATATATATATATATATATATATATATATATATATATATATATATATATATATATATATATATATATATATATATATATATATATATATATATATATATATATATATATATATATATATATATATATATATATATATATATATATATATATATATATATATACAAAGTTATTCGCTAATAACTTTTGACTGAATATAAGTTAGAAGGGTACAGTGAACGTCATTATATTGTTCTCGTCAAGACGCGTTGAATCCTGTGCAGCATGCCCTCTTTCTGACATGTGATGACCTTGACCTAAGCTAAAGGTCACGGCGCAAGGTCAAATTTTAAAGTTCATGTACATGGTGATGTTATGTATCTTTAAACTTGTCTTGGATGGAGGAATTCGTTGGTATTAAAATATGTGCTCTATCGTTGATGATTGCAAGGTAAACTGAGGCATTTTCGGACTTTCTTTACACCGATAATGAAGCTGCTATTCGACATTAAAATAAAAATGAATTCGAAAGTTGCCATTGACGATCAGGCATTATTTCAACACAATCGAATTCCTCTTCAGTCAAAGGTAATCGGGGAATAACATTTCTCACAAAAATAACATAAAATGACAAAATTTGGTATATTTGGAGACAAATAACCATCAATTTTATTTGTATGTTTCAACGACACTTTATTACACTTAAAATAATATAGTCAAAATTGGAAATACATTTGGTTTTGGTATCCAAAAAAAGCTTTATGTTAAAATACAAACTTTGACATTTTAGGTCAAGGTCACCAAGGGTCAGAAATATGTCATACTACATATCATTCACCGCGTATTGATGAGAACAACAAAATGACGTTTACGGTACCCCTCTAGCTTTATTCAGTCAAATGTTATCAGCGAATTACTTATGTTTAATACAAATAGCATGTCAAATAGCAATATTTGAGCTATTTGGAGGCAAATAACCATCATTTTTTTCCTCGCTTGAATGACACGTCCTTACACTTAAGAATAATATAGTGAAAAATTGGAAACACGTTTGAGAAAGGGTATCCAAAAAATGTTTTACAATTTCGAAACATAACAAAATTGTGAAATGTTCGAAAATGGCAAAATCAACACCACCATGTTATAGAATATATATATATATATATATATATATATATATATATATATATATATATATATATATATATATATATATATATATATATTGCTTCATAAATTCCCCGACATATGGGCTGACAAAGATTGACCTGCACCGTGACCTTGGAAAAATGCATGAGGCAATATATCTGGAACCACTGCTTGGATAGTGGTAAAACTTGCACAGCTCGCTTTAGCGCCCCATATTATCATATATACCAATTTTGGTCAAAATGGGTGACATTGACGATTTCACCCGTTTGTCGATTTGTCGTGGAATGCCCCAACCTAGTTTTCATCGTTAATATTCAAATTACAAAATTGGGACTCAGATAACAGATTTCAGCCGAAGCAGCCGATTTGAAAATACTGTATGTGGGGTATCAATGGCCTTGGTATGAGGCTTCTGTGGCTTGGCTTCGTTTGATGTATAATAAATTTTGTTTGATTTATGATGAATTTTGTGTTTTCATTTACCAATTGTTTATATCCCACGAAAGATGTGCACGAAATGTGTGTGGCCTATAAGAACTATGAAATGTACGGCATGTCAATCATCCTGGTGCCTGAAATATTATCTGAATAGGCTTGTCAGACATTCAATGACATAAATATGTTTCCGTCTGACTGTTGTTATCTCCTTTCACTTCATTTTTAACGCATTTCTTCGAAACTGTTGTACCGGACGCACCTGTGTACCATATCGACGCTTTATCACAACTAGATGGGTGTAATGTATATAGCCTGCAATTTATATAGCCTGCAATTGATATTGCCAGCTAATGTATATAGCAGGTGAGCGTGGCGGACGTGGCGGCGGTGGCGGGCGTTGGTGGGTGATGGCGGGGTCGGGGCGGTGTCGGGGCGGGGGCGGTGGGCGTTGGCTATGGGCGTGTGCGGTGAGCGGTGGGCGGTGGGCGGTGGGCGGTGGGCGGTGGGCGGTGGGCGGTGGGTGGTGGGTGGTGGGCGGTGGGCGGTGGGCGTGGGCGGTGGGCGTGGGCGGTGGGCATAGTCGGTGGGTGGTGGCGGGGCGGTGTTGTTGGTGTTGTTGGTGTTGTTGGTGTTGTTAGTGTTGTTAGTGTTGTTAGTGTTGTTGGTGTTGTTGGTGTTGTTGGTGTTGTTGGTGTTGTTGGTGTTGTTGGTGTTGTTGGTATTGTTGGTGTTGTTGGTGCTGGTGGTGTTGTTGGCGTTGTTGGTGTTGTTGGTGTTGTTTGTGTTGCTGGTGTTGTTGGTGTTCTTGGTATTGTTGGTGTTCTTGGTGTTCTTGGTGTTCTTGGTGTTCTTGGTGTTCTTGGTGTTGTTGGTGCCGTTGGTGTTGTTGCTGTTGTTGGTATTGTTGGTATTGTTGGTGTTGTTGGTGTTATTGGTGTTATTGGTGTTATTGGTGTTGTTGGTGTTGTTGGTGTTGTTGGTGGTGTTGATGGTGGTGTTAGTAGTGTTGGTGGTGTTGGTAGTGTTGTTGGTGTTGTTGGTGTTGTTGGTGTTGTTGGTGTTGTTGGTGTTGTGGGTGTTGTGGATGTTGTGTGTGTTGTGAGTGTCGTGGATGTTGTGGGTGTTGTGGGTGTTGTGGGTGTTGTGGGTGTTGTGGGTGTTGTGGGTGTTGTGGGTTATTGTGGGTGTTGTGGGTGCTGGTGGTGCTGTTGGTGCTGTTGGTGTTGTTTGTATTGCTGGTGTTGTTGGTGTTGTTGGCGTTGTTGGTATTGTTGGTGTTGTTGGTGTTGTTGGTGTTGTTAGTGTTGTTAGTGTTGTTAGTGTTGTTAGCGTTGTTAGTGTTGTTGGTGTTGTTGGTGGTGTTGGTGTTGTTGGTGTTGTTGGTGTTGTTGGTGTTGTTGCTGGGGTTGATATTGTTGGTGTTGTTGTTGGTGTTGTTTGTGTTGTTGGTGTTGTTGGTGTTGTTGGTGTTGTTGGTGTTGTTGGTGTTGTTGGTGTTGTTGGTGTTGTTAGTGTTGTTAGTGTTGTTAGTGTTGTTGGTGGTGTTGGTGGTGTTGGTGGTGTTGGTGGTGTTGGTGTTGTTGGTGTTGTTGGTAGTGTTGTTGGTGTTGTTGGTGTTGTTGGTGTTGTTGGTGTTGTTGGTGTTGTTGGTGTTGTAGGTGTTGTAGGTGTTGTGGGTGTTGTGGGTGTTGTGGGTGTTGTGGGTGTTGTGGGTGTTTTTTGTGGTTTGTGGGTGTTGTGGGTGCTGTGGGTGTTGTGGATGTTGTGGATGTTGTGGGTGTTGAGAATGTTGTTGGTGTTGTGGGTGTTGTGGGTGTTGTGGGTGTTGTGGGTGTTGTGTGTGGTGTTTGTGTTGTTGGTGGTGTTGGTGGGTGATGGTGGTCGTGGTGTTGTTGGTGTTTTTGGTGTTGTTGGTGTTGTTGGTGTTGTTGGTGTTGTTGGTGCTGTTGGTGCTGTTGGTGTTGTTAGTGTTGTTAGTGTTTCTAGTGTGTTTGGTGTTGTTGGTGTTGTTGGTGTTGTTGGTGTTGTTGGTGCTGTTGGTATTGTTGGTGTTGTTGGTGTTGTTGGTATTGTTGGTATTGTTGGTGTTGTTGGTGTTGTTGGTGCTGGTGATGCTGTTGGTATTGTTGGTGTTGTTGGTGTTGTTGGTGTGTTTGGTGTTGTTGGTGTTGTTTGTGTTGTTGGTGTTGTTGGTGTTGTTGGTGTTGTTGGTGTTGTTGGTGTTGTTGGTGCTGTTGGTATTGTTGGTATTGTTGGTGTTGTTGGTGTTTGGTATTGTTGGTGTTGTTGGTGTTGGTGGTGCTGTTCGTGTTGTTGGTGTTGTTTGTGTCGTGGGTGTTGTGATCAGGTCGGCCTAAGATTCGTTCGTGTCGAGAAAAAAAAACAATTGACCGTCGCCGGGATTCGAACCGGGCCCCTCTGCGCCAAAGTCTAAGGACATACCACTAAGATAGAACGGCCGATGATAGCCAAGGCTTATTTTCGATACAGTAGCGGGATACAGGCAGCGACTGTCTCCATAGTAACTGAGACTCAATCTCCGGCCCGGGAGTGACTTGGACCTGGTCGACATAGTTCTTGTATCGTTTTAGGGAACCTGTCATTGTAAGCTACATGTTTTTATATATGAACACATTTTGGGTGGGTATTAGATGATTTTGAATGCACTTTCCGGCCATGAAATTTGTATCGCTTAGGACACATTTTTTGTCGACGGTACGGCGGTTTGCAAAATTGACGTTGGAAAACATTGGTAATGGGTATGTTCCAGGCGGATTTTAGCACTTAAATATTTCTTTAGAACGTGAATTTGTACATGCATTTTAGAGACGATGCATAGGCCTACACATTGGCAAAGTTGCATCACTTGACGTCCCATTGGTTCCGAGCACTGATTTGAATCGTGAAAAACTTGATAAAAGCCTAAATTGCAGCTGTTTAGCGATTAACTTTGCACATGCAACGCGCCACAGATGGACCGACAGTGGATATTGTGTGCCGCTTCTTCCTCTGCACATCTGTGTTTTCGGCTTGTCGGTGCGACTTGTGGTTGCCGAAATATCAGCCAGGTATGAAAAAATGTTTGGGCGATAATTTCGTACGCGGCGTTTTCGCTAATTAGTGCATTGTCAATGGAGAAATCGACCATTTTTGCACGCGGCACCACGCACAAACGACGCAACCGACCGTGATGGGACCCAAAGTTTCAGAAATTTAGTCACCAGTCGAGTCGATTAGTTTTTGTCACGACGCTCTGCGTGCCTTAGTCCCTGAGCTATTAAGATTATGCCATGAGACAACAGGTGAGGCTGAAGCTTTTCCATAGGCGCTAGTGTTGAAGCGCGTCGACAATAGGCTAGTGTTGAAGAAAGTAGACACTACTGCTTTTATAATATAGGACTAGAGGGATGTTTGCGCTATGCGCAAATTGATTCGTTATGCTGTTGTGGGTGTGGGTTTGAGTGGGTGTTGTAGACGTTGTAGGTATTGTAGGTGTTGTGGGTATTGTTGGTGTTGTGGGTGTTGTGGTTGTTGTGGGTGTTGTGAATGTTGTGAGTGTTGTGGATGTTGTGGATGTTGTGGGTGTTGTGAGTGTTGTGTTTGTTGTTGGTGTTGTGGGTGTTGTGGGTGTTGTGGGTATTGTGGGTATTGTGGGTATTGTGGTATGGTGTTGGTGATGTTGGTGGTGTTGGTGGTGTTGGTGGTGTTGGTGGTGTTGGTGGTGTTGGTGGTGTTGGTGGTGTTGGTGGTGTTTGTGTTGGTGTTGTTGGTGTTGGTGGTGGTGGTGGTGGTGTTGTTGGTGTTGTTGGTGTTGGTGGTGTTGTTGGTGTTATTGGTGTTATTGGTGGTGTTGTTGGGATGTGTTAGTGTTGTTGGTGTTGTTGGTGTTGTTGGTGTTGTTGGTGTTGTTGGTGTTGTTGGTGTTGTAGGTGTTATGGGTGTTTTGAGTATTGCGTGTATTGTGGGTGTTGTGTGTGTTATGGGTGTCGGTGTTGTGGGTGTCCATGTTGTGGGTGTTTTGGGTGTTGTGTGGGTGGGTGTTGTGAGTGTTGTGGGTGTTGTGGGTGTTGTGGGTGGTGTGGGTATTGTGGGTGTTGTGGGTGTTGTGGGTGTTGTGGGTGTTGTGGGTGTTGTGGGTGTTGTGGGTGTTGTGGGTGTTGTGGGTGTTGTGGGTGTTGTGGGTGCGGTGGGTGATGTGGGTGTTGTTGGTGGTGTTGTTGGTGTTGTTGGTGGTGTTGGTGGTGTTGGTGTTGTTGGTGTTGTTGGTGTTGTTGGTGGTGTTGGTGTTGGTGGTGTTGCTGGTGTTGTGGGTGTTGTGGATGTTGTGGGTGTTGTGGGTGTTGTGGATGGTGTGGGTGTTGTGGGTGTTGTGAATGTTGTATGTGTTGTGAGTGTTGTGGGTGTTGTGGGTGTTGTGGGTGTTGTGGGTGTTGTGGGTGTTGTGGGTGTTGTGGGTGGTGTGGGTGTTGTTGGTTATTGTGGGTGTTGTGGGTGTTGTGTGTTGTGGGTGCTGGTGATGCTGTTGGTGTTGTTGGTGTTGTTTGTGTTGCTGGTGTTGTTGGTGTTGTTGGTATTGTTGGTGTGTTGGTGCTGTTGGTGTTGTTGGTGTTGTTGCTGCTGTTGGTGTTGTTGGTGTTGTTGGTGTTGTTGGTGTTGTTGGTGTTGTTGGTGTTGTTGGTGTTGTTGGTGATGTTGTTGGTGGTGTTGGTGGTGTTGTTGGTGGTGTTGGTAGTGTTGGTGGTGTTGGTGGTGTTGGTGGTGTTGGTGGTGTTGTTGTTGGTGGTGTTGGTGTTGTTTGTGTTGTTGTTGGTGTTGGTGGTGTTGGTAGCGTTGGTAGTGTTGTTGGTGTTGTTGGTGTTGTTGGTGTTGTTGGTGGTGTTGGTGTTGTTGGTGTTGTTGGTGGTGTGAGTGTTGTGAGTGTTGTGGGTGTTGTGGGTGTTGTGGGTGTTGTGGGTGTTTTTGTGGTTTGTGGGTGTTGTGGGTGTTGTGGATGTTGTGGATGTTGTGGATGTTGTGGGTGTTGAGAATGTTGTGGGTGTTGTGAATGTTGTGGGTGTTATGGGTGGTGTGGGTGGTGTGGGTGGTGTGGGTGGTGTGGGTGGTGTGGGTGTTGTGGGTGTTGTGGGTGGTGTGGGTGGTGCGGGTGTTGTGGGTGTTGTGGGTGTTGTGGGTGGTGTGGGTGTTGTGGGTGTTGTGGGTGTTGTGGGTGTTGTGGGTGGTATTGGTGGAGTTGGTGGTGTTGGTGGTTGATGTTGGTGTTGTTGGTGTTGTGGGTGGTGTGGGTGTTGTGGGTGTTGTGGGTGTTGTTGGTGTTGTTGGTGTTGTTGGTGTTGTTGGTGTTGTTGGTGTTGTTGGTGTTATTGGTGTTGTTGGTGTTGTTGGTGTTGTTGGTGTTGTTGGTGTTGTTGGTGCTGTTGGAACTGTTGGTGTTGTTGGTGTTGTTGGTGTTGTTGGTGTTGTTAGTGTTTTTGGTGTTTTTGGTGTTGTTGGTGTTGTTGGTGTTGTTGGTCTTGTTGGTGTTGTTGGTATTGTTGGTGTTGTTGGTATTGTTGGTATTGTTGGTATTGTTGGTGTTGTTGGTGTTGTTGGTGCTGGTGATGCTGTTTGTGTTGTTGGTGTTGTTGGTATTGTTGGTGTTGTTGGTGTTGTTGGTGTTGTTGGTGTTGTTGGTGTTGTTGATATTGTTGGTGTTGTTGGTGTTTGGTATTGTTGGTGTTGGTGGTGCTGTTCGTGTTGTTTGTGTTGTGGGTGTTGTGATGAGGTCGGCCTAAGATTCGTTCGTGTCGAAAAGAATTGACCGTCGCCGGGATTCGAACCGGGGCCCTCTGCGCCAAAGTCTGAGACCTCCTGGCGCCTAAGCTAGATCGGCCGATGATGCCCAAGGCTTATTTTCGATACAGTAGCGGGATACAGGCAGCGAAGGTCTCCATAGTAACCGAGACTCAATCTCCGGTCGAGTGATTTGGACAGGCGCGACATAGTTCTTGTATCGTTTTAGGGAATCTGTCATTTTAAGCTTAATCTTTGTATAATATGAATACATTTTGGGTGGGTATTAGATGATTTTGAATGCACTTTCCGGCCATGTGATTTGTATCGCTTAGAACACATTGTTTGTTGACGGTACGGCGGTTTGCAAAATTGACGTTGGAAAACATTGTTAATGGGTATGTTACAGGCGGATTTTAGCACTGAAATATTTCTTTAGAACGTTAATTTTACATGCGTTTTAGAGACGATGCATAGGCCTACACATTGGCAAAGTGTCATCACTTGACGTCCCATTGGTTTCGAGCACTGATTTGAATCGTGAACAACTTGATAAAAGCCTAAATTGCAGCTGTTTAGCGATTAACTTTGCACGTGCAAACGCGCCGCAGATGGACCGACAGTGGATATTCCGTGCCGCTTCTTCCTCTGCACATCTGTGTTTTCGGCTTGTCGGTGCGACTTGTGGTTGCCGAAATATCAGCCAGGTATGCAACAATGTTTGGGCGATATTTTCGTACGCGGCGTTTTCCGCTAATTAGTGCTTTGTCAATGGATAAATCGACCCATTTTTGCACGCGGCACCCACGCACAAACGACGCAACCGACCGTGATGGGACCCAAAGTTTCACATAAATTTAGTCACCAGTCGAGTCGATTAGTTTTTGTCACGACGCTCTGCGTGCCTTAGTCCCTGAGCTATTAAGATCCTGAAATGAGACAACAGGTGAGGCTGAAGCTTTTCCATAGGCGCTAGTGTTGAAGCGCGTCGACAATAGGCTAGTGTTGAAGAAAGTAGACTACTGCTTTTATAATATAGGATTGCATGTATCCGAAGCCTCCGTTCGAAATGCCCTAAAATCTGTACAGCCACCAAGGCCTGCGGGCCAGACAAAATCAGCGCCCGTATCATCGTTGAGTGTGCTGATGAACTAGTGATCCCTATTACCAAGATATGCAATGCCCCGATCAAGTCCGACGTCTTTCCGAAGAGATGGAAGCAGGCGAATATCATTCCAATTTTCAAGAAGGGTGATTAAAAAGTCCCTTCAAATTATCGTTCAGTGTCCCCTGCTTCTCTCTCTTCGGAAAGATACTAGAGCGAGTAGTCTATGACGAACTACTTCGCACGTGTCACCTATCCTGTGTCATGAGCAGCATGTTTTATCCGCCGCCGTTCGAGTGTTACTAACCTTGCTGTCTATCTTCGAACAGCGTGGGAAGCCATATTCGGACGGATACCTGACGGACGCTATATATACAGATTATTCGGCTGCTTTTCAAAGCGTTAATCACTCGCTTCTAATTCATAAACTAAAACATTCCTATCATTTAAGTGATTCTGCCTTAAAATGGTTTGTCTCGTATCTGTCCGATAGGCGTCAGAGGGTCATCGTCAATGGCAAAACCTCCGACTGGAAACCAGTAACGTCTGGTGTTCCAGAAGGTTCTCTTTTGGCTCCACTTCTCTTTTCATTATTCATCAATGACTTACCACTTGAAATTCAGTCCGGCTGCCTTCTGTACGCCGATGACGTCAAAATCTATCGCAAAATTACTTCCCCATCTGACGGACTACTGCTACAACAGGATCTCGATCGTCTGGCAGCCTGGTCGCCAGATGGGACTAACTCTGAATCCCCGAAAATGCAAGTCATTCACTATTGACCCTCAGGCGCGCGCCCGTCCAGACAATATATTTTATTAGTGCTTCAAAACTCGAGCACCTTGGAGAAATTCGCGACTTGGGCATCATTCTAGACACCAAACTTACATTTGCTCCCAGGTCACAAATGTTGTCAGAAGGGCCAATAGATCGCTCGGACTACTAATTCGCTCTTTTCAAACCGGTTCTCATGGTTCAAAGTTTAAACATGAACGCTCTACTGTGCGCTTACTTCTCCAACGTATGCTCAATTTTAGAATATGGTAGCGTGATCTGGGCGGGCGCGGCTGATTCCCACACAGGGCGGGTCGATCGAGTTCAACACAAATGTATAAGTTGGCTTCTAATAGTACTTTCTCTGACCATACCACTTCCTTTAGCATACTCAGACTTGTTACAACACTTCCGGATACCTTATTTATCAGCTCGTAGGATTCAGCATGTTCGTCGTTCTCCATTGCTAACGCCCGATATGAACACTCCGTGGCCTGCATGGGTGGAGATGCCGTCGGACGTTGCGTCCTACCCCTGTCCTGGCCGGCCAGATACCATGGTGTCTACCACCGCGCCCGGTCCGTTCCTCCAGCTGGGCGGCTGTTCGTGCCGCCTCCCTCCCTCACCGTCGCCGCATTCATATAAGTACTCTGCCCGTCGCCCTCCGCCCGGAGCCCGGCCGCCTTCTGCAAATGTGCTGCTGCTGCTCTCTGCACGGTTCGTTGGAAGGGTGCGGAGGGCTCAAACTACGGGAGATGTACCATTGGAAAGCTCATCTCACGCAGAATCACGCAGCTCACGAAGAGAGAGAAAGAGAAAGAGAGAGAGAGAGAGAGAGAGAGAGAGAGAGAGAGAGAGAGAGAGAGATGAGAGAGAGAGAGAGAGAGAGAGAGAGAGAGAGAGAGACGAGAGAGATGAGAGAGAGGAGAGAGAAGAGGGAGAGAGAGAGAGAGAGAGAGAGAGAGAGAGAGAGAGAGAGAGAGAGAGAGAGAGAGAGAGAGAGAGAGAGAGAGAGAGAGAGAGAGAGAGAGAGAGAGAGAGAGAGAGAGAGAGAGAGAGAGAGAGAGAGATGAGAGAGAGAGAGAGAGAGAGAGAGAGAGAGAGAGAGAAGAGAGAGAAGAGAGAGAGAGGAGAGAGAGAGAGAGAGATGAGAGAGGAGAGAGAGAGAGAGAGAGAGAGAGAGAGAGAGAGAGAGAGAGAGAGATGGCGAGGGTGTGGCCTGCCGCCGTCCTCTCAGGTTGCGGGGCAGGCAAAATACTGGCACTGGCCTCCACTCAGTCGTGCATTCGGGAAATATCACCATACTATCTAACCGAACTGTCTCACCTGGCTTCGATGAACTGACCAGGCTTCGATGGTGCAGCGAGTGGCACACCAACGTCTGTACCTGTGTGCCCGTGTCTGTGCACATTCAGCAAATATCACAACTCGTCGCGCACTGCGCAGAGTTAGTTGGTGGGATGGTAGTATATGCGGCCAAGTTGTCCTGAACGCTGGCCGTGCTCCGCCAGAGCCGGCTGTACCTGCGATCAGTTTAGGGCCTGGCTGCGATCGATGCAATACTCCAGCGGACCTGTGAATGGAACTCCCCACCATCCGCCATTACAGACAACACGCCGTGTAGGGGCCCACAGAAGTGCGGAGCGTGCCTAGACACGACACTGGGACGCACAGGATAGGACGAAGTGGTGCGATGGCGCATTGTCCGCGCGTCCTCGTGTCGTTACCGGATGTTAACCCGCGCACTGCAGGGGGTTGATTTCCGCCCCCCCCCCCCCTCCAGGTTTTTCAAAGAAGGAAAACGAAAAAACGGCGGCCGCTGCCCGGCACACCTGTTAGGACATCAATTGCGCACACTTTGAAGAAAAAAATAACCTCGGGTCATCTTAGGTCAGGTCACCAGACCAGGTCAAGTGACCCCACCTCCAAAAAAAATGCAGTTGTGCCAAAGCCAGAGTTTTCCACCGATCAGTTTGAAACTTACAGGATGTCATGAGGGCATAAGTACTTTACAATTCGTTTTCTCAGAATTGTGATATCGGTGGCCTAAGGTCAGGTCAATTTCGTAACCTCCCCATAATAAGTAAATAGGGGAAATATACAAATGCTTCCTATTTCAAGGATATGCATGATATTAGTCCAATTACTTCTGGATCTTGTTATTATTATAGAATATTCTTGATGATCCAAATGTAAGTTTTGTTCAGTGACCCCTATTGGGTCATTTGAGGTCATGCGAGGGTCACTATCACTTTTTGTCATACTCCCGACACAATGAAGATAGAGAAGTAAAACAGACAGCAATGTGTTTTGTCTCATCGAGACACGTCTTCCCATATGCAACATTCCCCTACTTGGGTCACCACTTGAACCTTGACCCTGATGGTCAATTTTATAAGTTAACTTAACAAGGTCACCATGTATATCATTCGAAGCGCCTTGACAAGATAAACACAATGGCGTAAACAGTTTCTCCGTTATCTTTATTAGATAAAAGGTTAATTGCGAAAAACGATTTAGCAAAAAAACTATTTTTTTCCCCTTTTTTGACCTCTGGAGCCTCTAATGTTGACCTGAGATCAAATTTGAGGACACCCTAGCGATTGAAAATTTAACTGGCTGGCGTTTGTTTTTTTCTGTTTGTTTCTAACTATCATAGTTTCTGAGATATATGGGAATTTCTGGAGCGATGTCCTAAAACAGGAAAAAACTGGAAATTTGACCTTTGATGACCTCTGGTGACCTCAATTTTGACCTGACCTATCGATAGAAAATGTATCAAGCTATCAAATGCCGTTTTCCCGCTTCTCGCTGCGTAGCGTAGTTTTCGAGATCTCAGGGGGGGGGCGGAAATCCCCCCCCCCCTGCAGTTCGTGTTCGGCGCAAAGCCCCTGCAGTGCGCGGGTTAACACCACCGCCGGTGTTGGGCGGTGCGGCGGTGTGGCGACACGGCTCGGGCCCGGAGGAGCCCGGAAGAGGTCCGCTCTGCCTGTGTCGCTGCCGGGTGCCGGAAGTTAGAGACCACGTCCCTCACTGCGCGGTGTGAGGTGTGGCGCTGGCCAGGATGTTCCGTGTCCTGTCGGTGTGACGCGGGCCCGGAACTCCGGTCTCTGTCTGTGTGACGCGGGCCCGGAACTCCGGTCTCTGTCTGTGTGACGCGGGCCCGGAACTCCGGTCTCTGTCTGTGTGACGCGGGCCCGGAACTCCGGTCTCTGTCTGTGTGACGCGGGCCGGTAACTCCGGTCTCTGTCGTGTGTGACGCGGGCCCGGAACTCCGGTCTCCGTCTGTGTGACGCGGGCCCGGAACTCCGGTATCCGTCTGTGTGACGCGGGCCCGGAACTCCGGTCTCTGTCTGTGTGACGCGGGCCCGGAACTCCGGTCTCTGTCGGTGTGACGCGGGCCCGGAACTCCGGTCCTCTGTCTGTGTGACGCGGGCCCGGAACTCCGGTCTCTGTCGGTGGTGACGCGGGCCCGGAACTCCGGTCTCCGTCTGTGTGACGCGGGGCCCGGAACTCCGGTCTCCGTCTGTGTGACGCGGGCCCGGAACTCCGGTATCCGTCTGTGTGACGCGGGCCCCGGAACTCCGATCTCTGTCTGTGTGACGCGGGCCCGGGAACTCCGGTCTCTGTCTGTGTGACGCGTGCGCGGAACTCCGGTCTCCGTCCGTGTGACGCGGGCCCGGAACTCCGGTCTCCGTCTGTGTGACGCGGGGCCCGGAACTCCGGTATCCGTCTGTGTGACGCTGGCCCGGAACTCCGGTCTCTGTCTGTGTGACGCGGGCGCGGAAACTCCGGTCTCCGTCTGTGAGGCCGCCATTTCCTGAACTGTCAGCCGCCGCCGCCGCGCCGGTGAGTCAGAGGCCTCGGCGGACCGCGGCGCTTTGTAGACCCAGGTCTGGCGGTGGTCCGACTTTGGCCCCGGATGTGACCTGGGGCGATCTTGAGTGTAGCGTCCAGCCGACAGCAGTCGGTCTGTGCGACGTTATGAGTGGACTCCTCTCCTCCGTGCTTCGATCGGATAGGTAGTTCGAGTTCTTGCAAAACCAGTCCGCATACGAGGGCCGTATTCAAGACAGTTTAGTGGACCGGAAAGTTGCCTCTGCGCTGACCCGGAGACGGAGCCGGGTCCTGAGGAGTGAGGCCTGTGGAGCCCCGTGGAGCCCCGTGCGGTGCCTCTGACCTGCTAACTGGGCGCTGCGCAGCTGGGGCCCCGGACCCGGGCCGGGTGTCGGCCCTGAGAACAGACGGCCCGGCGGCGCGGCAGCAGACCTCGGCCGACTGACGTCACGGAATTTCCGCCCGGGCCGTGCGGGCCGGCTTACGTCACAGGTCCAGCGGGCTGAGGGGGCCTGTGTGGACCGGTGTGTCGCTGCCGCCGGCCGGTCCCCGTCCGCCGGTCCCGTCCGCCGGTCCCGTCCGCCGGTCTCCGTCCGCCGTCTCCCCGTCCGTCGGTCCCCGTCCGCCGGTCTCCGTCCGCCGTTCCCCGTCCGCCGGTCTCCGTCCGCCGGTCTCCGTCCGTCGGTCCCCGTCCGCCAGTCCCCGTCCGCCGGTCCTCGTCCGCCGGTCTCCGTCCGTCGGTCCCCTCCGCCGGTCCCCTCCGCCGGTCCCCGTCCGCCGTTTCCCCGTCCGTCGCGGTCCCCCTCCGCCGGTCTCCGTCCGCCGTTCCCCGTCCGTCGGTCCCCCGTCCGCCGGTCCCCGTCCGCCGTTCCCCCGTCCGTCGGTCCCCGTCCGCCGGTCTCCGTCCGCCGTTCCCCGTCCGTCGGTCCCGTCCCGCCGGTCCCCGTCCGTCGGTCCCGTCCGCCGTTCCCCGTCTGTCGGTCCCGTCCGTCGGTCCCCGTCCGCCGGTCTCCGTCCGCCGTTCCCCGTCCCGTCGGTCCCGTCCGCCGGTCCCCGTCCGCCGGTCCCCGTCCGCCGGTCCCCGTCCGTCGGTCCCCGTCCGCCCACCTGGCGAGTCTGCCGCCGCTCAGTGCCGCCGCCGCCGCCGCCGCTTCGTTCCTCATCCATTACTGAATGTTTTGGTCTGATCTGACCTGAGCTGACCTGAGCTGATCTGAGCGGACCTTATCGAATCTATCGTATCTGACCTGACTGACTGTACTCGACTGGAACGACCTAAGTAGAATTGACACACTGATGGGTCCGACACGAATTGAGGCTGAGCACCTGTGTCAGTGCTGGATGCTGAGCGGAGTGGGCAGGCCGTGGTAGGCACACGGACCGTGCCAGTCACGGTGACGTCACGGTGACGTCACGGTACTCCCCGGACCGGACTGCCGAGCTGCTCGACAGCGTGGCTGGTCGCCGGACAAACAGGCGACTCCCGATTTGGCGCCCGATTACAGGGCGGTTGAGGACACAAATTGGGATTGGCATGCAACTGAAAGACCATGTTCCATAGCGAGACGTGTTCATCTGTTACTGCTATGATTAAATTTCGTCATCATGTCTCTTGGAGGTGATCATGGGCAGTTCAATGACCTCAAAGTAGGTGATCATCATTGGGTCATTGTATGCTTAATTTGCTATGGGCGATCCTTGACTGAAGGATTGAAAGAAAAAAATGAATTAAATTGAGTTGCATGATAAATCAATTCATGGGGCTCTTCCAATGATGAAAGTTCGTTATAGACTCAACGCTACGCGTCTCGTCCATGTCGGACTTTAATCATTAGACTCGCCCATGAATATATAATAATTAAAACGGAGCTATCCGCTGGCAACCGTAGTCAGGCGCTATGTGTGACTTGGGAGAGTGAAAGTGCTTCTAGTAGGACACCTACTTCATATCAGTGCGAATGTAAGAGTTTGAGGAAATTCCTATTGGTTGAAAACCCAGACATGAAAAACGAATCAAATTTGTTCTAATCGTCTGTCTCCACCATGTACATGATGACTGAAGTAATTAAACCATTGCGAAGTTTCGACTGAAGGCTTCGTTATCGGCTGTACGGAAAAATCACATTCGTGAATTGCAAAAGGCTTTGGCGACACTGCGACTTTTTCTGATATTTAGACTGCTTGCGCCTTTTGCACCCAAAGCGACCTCAAATATTCCAGCTTCTTGCATGCTCGCATTAGATATTCGCTGTGGAGGGAGTAGCCAAAGGAGTAGTGGCGCGTTTTGCAGTCGGCACTCTGCCCTAATTTCGGACAGCGTCGCAGCTACAGCCTAGATTAGCTCCCACCGCTGAACCTTCAGTTTGTACATCATTGATTGTCTTATCAAGACGCACCAAGTGGTTTCAAATCACATTTTCTGTTTTGCTGCATTTCCCCTGATGTCTGCAAAGTTGCTCTGGCAGATCAGCTCCCCGCTGGAGTGTGCGTAGTTCTGACCCCGGCAGGGTCACGGTCAGCACTCGGCAGTAAGCCGATGCAGCGGCGCTCCGCCGGTATACTGCGCCATTCTCGAGACGCACAAGCAGCGGTTACGTCATGCATCGCTGTGGTGTAGGCGGATGACGAGATAACGCACCTGAAGCAGTTATGGTAGTGTGTATGTAATATATTTAATGAAATGATGATCGGCTATTTTTCCGGAAAGTCGGAACATCAAATAGTACGAATTCATTAAGAAAATAAATTCAGCTGCAGGCTTGGATGGGTTTACTGGAATTATGATCGGTTAATTCCTGGTATAGTAAACAGTACGAATGAAATAAGAAAATAAAAAAGCTTCATGCCCGTCATTGTGATAAAAAGTGAAGTAAAGATCAGATATAAGCAATGGAAACTCAAATAGAGACCGATATTTCTTCCGCTATTGACAGACGGTTCACCTCTGCATGTGGTAATGCCAATTTAAGAGATAGGATGTAAGATGAAGTGTGAAAATACTGAGAATAAGAAAATACATATGGCTGGATGCGTCTTGTGTGTCAGTGCTAAGAACTGAATAGAGATATGATAAAACCATGGAAATAAAGAATCCATACTGTTCCGTCTTTGTCAGGTGTCCCACAACGTAACCCGGCCCATTGTCAGGTGTCCCACAGCCGTAACCCGGCCCATTGGCAGGTGTCCCCACAGCCGTAACCCGGCCCATTGGCAGGTGTCCCACAGCCGTAACCCGGCCCATTGGCAGGTGTCCCACAGCCGTAACCCGGCCCTTTGTCAGGTGTCCCACAACCGTACCCGGCCATTGGCAGGTGTCCCACAGCCGTAACCCGGCCCATTGTCAGGTGTCCCACAACCGTAACCCGGCCCTTTGTCAGGTGTCCCACAACCGTAACCCGGCCCATTGTCAGGTGTCCCACAGCCGTAACCCGGCCCTTTGTCAGGTGTCCCACAGCCGTAACCCGGCCCATTGTCAGGTGTGTCCCACAACCGTAACCCGGCCCATTGGCAGGTTGTCCCACAGCCGTAACCCGGCCCTTTGTCAGGTGTCCCACAACCGTAACCCGGCCATTGTCAGGTGTCCCACAGCCGTAACCCGGCCCTTTGTCAGATTGGCACATATGCACGGCGCATGGTTTGGATTAACAGCCGTTCGGAAGTTGTCTAGCTTTGATCACCGTAGGCAGTCTCGGTACGCCATTCTGAATTCATTATCGGTGTGCATGGACGTACTCAGCTTTACAACGTCCTTGTTTTGTTTGTTCTCAGCTTTACAACGTCCTTGTTTTGTTTGTTTTTTGTTTGTTAAGGAGGACATGGCTCGTAATTATCTTAGTGTTTCGAAATTAAACTGGCATAAATATGTGTATTGCCACAAAGGATATAGGTATAATACAAACTTAATATGCACTATTGCAGTGTCCTAGCGTTGGGAAATTTGGGTGAAAAACCCAAAGAATACTTTTTGCACTCTTTTTCCCGAGTTTGATTGTGAATTTTCCACTCTGTATTTGAAAATGTATTGGATAATTGTAACCCTGCTACTGATTTATGGGTGTAATGATGGGGACAGCCTGTGGAGGAAAGACAGGTAAGCATTGGCATAGGTAATAACTAATTATGGTGAGCGGGTAATTGGGTATTGATAGAGCTGAGTACATGTTTTTGTTGTTGTTGAATTTTCCACTCTTTATGCTTATTTTTAGCTGCACAATTTGTCCGCTCCACACCCCATTTCCAAAGCAATGCTAGGACCCCGCACTATTGCTGACATAACATAGTGCAGGCGCCATATAACCTATCAGTTGCGACGCCCTTAGCCCAAATCATCATCATATTCCTGACAGCCTTGGATGCTGTATATATCTCGTGCGGTGCCAGCCTGATTTCTGGAATGGCCGCCGATCCGACCGGACCGGCTCGGTGCAGGGTGACGGAGGAGGGCCCGGATGGATATGGTATGTATGTTACATACCGGCAGTGGCTGACCGACATTCTTGCAGCCATCATTGATTCGAGTGACATTTTTGGCGCCAGCCGGCTGTCAACATGCCACAGCTATGTCGGTCGGACCGGCGAGCGATACCATCGGGCTCGAACATGGCGGCCAACCATGGGCGCAACATAACCTGAGTAACTGACCAGTTGCGGCGCCTCTAAGCCTAAATCAGCAGCATGAATGACCAGCAGCCCGGCAACGTTGAATGGGGCGTGCTATGTCTGCTAGGGATCGTCGTCACTGCTGAGAATGGCGGCCCAGTAGCCGTGTTGGCGGCCCGGTAGCCGTGTTGGCGGGCCCGGTAGCCGTGTTGGGCTCCCGCTCACCAGGAGGTGAGGAGCCCGGCTCTCTGGAACCGTGCAACGTTCCTCCGATCTTCTGCTGTTCTCCGTTCACTGCCGCGTCTCGGGGTAGACTGCAAAGCTGTAGCTCACGGCTCCCCGTGCCGCGTCTCGGGGTAGACTGCAAAGCTGTAGCTCACGGCTCCCCGTGGCCGCGTCCTCAGGGTAGACTGCAAAGCTGCAGCTCACGGCTCCCCGTGCCGCGTCCTCGGGGTAGACTGCAAAGCTGTAGCTCACGGCTCCCCGTGCCGCGTCTCAGGGTAGACTGCCAAAGCTGCAGCTCACGGCTCCCCGTGCCGCGTCTCAGGGTAGACTGCAAAGCTGTAGCTCACGGCTCCCCGTGCCGCGTCTCAGGTAGACTGCAAAGCTGCAGCTCACGGCTCCCTGTGCCGCGTCTCAGGGTAGACTGCAAAGCTGTAGCTCACGGCTCCCTGTGCCGCGTCTCAGGGTAGACTGCAAAGCTGCAGCTCACGGCTCCCTGTGCCGCGTCTCAGGGTAGACTGCAAAGCTGTAGCTCACGGCTCCCCGTGCCGCGTCTCAGGGTAGACTGCAAAGCTGCAGCTCACGGCTCCCCGTGCCGCGTCTCGGGGTAGACTGCAAAGCTGTAGCTCACGGCTCTCTGTGCCGCGTCTCGGGGTAGACTGCAAAGCTGCAGCTCTGTGCCGCGTCTCGGGGTAGACTGCAAAGCTGCAGCTCACGGCTCTCTGTGCCGCGTCTCGGGGTACGACTGCAAAGCTGCAGCTCACGGCTCCCCGTGCCGCGTCTCGGGGTAGACTGCAAAGCTGTAGCTCACGGCTCTCTGTGCCGCGTCTCGGGGTAGACTGCAAAGCTGCAGCTCTGTGCCGCGTCTCGGGGTAGACTGCAAAGCTGCAGCTCACGGCTCTCTGTGCCGCGTCTCGGGGTAGACTGCAAAGCTGCAGCTCACGGCTCCCCGTGCCGCGTCTCAGGGGTAGACTGCAAAGCTGTAGCTCACGGCTCCCCGTGCCGCGTCTCAGGGTAGACTGCAAAGCTGTAGCTCACGGCTCCCCGTGCCGCGTCTCGGGGTAGACTGCAAAGCTGTAGCTCACGGCTCCCCGTGCCGCGTCTCGGGGTAGACTGCAAAGCTGCAGCTCACGGCTCCCCGTGCCGCGTCTCGGGGTAGACTGCAAAGCTGTAGCTCCACGGCTCCCTGTGCCGCGTCTCGGGGTAGACTGCAAGCTGCAGCTCACGGCTCCCCGTGCCGCGTCTCGGGGTAGACTGCAAAGCTGCAGCTCACGGCTCCCCGTGCCGCGTCTCGGGGTAGACTGCAAAGCTGTAGCTCACGGCTCCCGTGCCGCGTCTCAGGGTAGACTGCAAAGCTGCAGCTCACGGCTCTCTGTGCCGCGTCTCGGGGTAGACTGCAAAGCTGCAGCTCTGTGCCGCGTCTCGGGGTAGACTGCAAAGCTGTAGCTCACGGCCTCCCTGTGCCGCGTCTCAGGGTAGACTGCAAAGCTGCAGCTCACGGCTCTCTGTGCCGCGTCTCGGGGTAGACTGCAAAGCTGCAGCTCTGTGCGCGTCTCGGGGTAGACTGCAAAGCTGTAGCTCACGGCTCCCTGTGCCGCGTCTCGGGGTAGACTGCAAAGCTGTAGCTCACGGCTCCCCGTGCCGCGTCTCAGGGTAGACTGCAAAGCTGTAGCTCACGGCTCCCTGTGCCGCGTCTCAGGGTAGACTGCAAAGCTGTAGCTCACGGCTCCCTGTGCCGCGTCTCAGGGTAGACTGCAAAGCTGTAGCTCACGGCTCCCCGTGCCGCGTCCTCAGGGTAGACTGCAAAGCTGCAGCTCACGGCTCCCTGTGCCGCGTCTCAGGGTAGACTGCAAAGCCTGCAGCTCACGGCTCTCTGTGCCGCGTCTCGGGGTAGACTGCAAAGCTGCAGCTCACGGCTCCCCGTGCCGCGTCTCAGGGTAGACTGCAAAGCTGTAGCTCACGGCTCCCCGTGCGCGTCTCAGGGTAGACTGCAAAGCTGTAGCTCACGGCTCCCCGTGCCGCGTCTCGGGGTAGACTGCAAAGCTGTAGCTCACGGCTCCCCGTGCCGCGTCTCGGGGTAGACTGCAAAGCTGTAGCTCACGGCTCCCCGTGCCGCGTCTCGGGGTAGACTGCAAAGCTGTAGCTCACGGCTCCCTGTGCCGCGTCTCAGGGTAGACTGCAAAGCTGCAGCTCACGGCTCCCCGTGCCGCGTCTCGGGGTAGACTGCAAAGCTGCAGCTCACGGCTCCCCGTGCCGCGTCTCGGGGTAGACTGCAAAGCTGTAGCTCACGGCTCTCTGTGCCGCGGCCGCCTCCCGCGGACAACCCGCTTCAGCTGCTCACTTTCGACTCTGCCATCTGCGAGATCTCCGTCCCAGCAGGTCCGGCTGTGGACCACGATACACAGGATCCGGTCTGCCGGCCAACCTGAACCGGCTCTGACGCCCCCGTTCCGGTCCGGTCCGTACTTCTGAATCCTGACTGACGTCACTGAATCCCTTCCCTCTGGCGTCCCCTGTGGTCAGGAGCGACCTTCCTCCCGGGGGCATGGCATAGGCGGTCTGCTGTGATCTGCCTCCGGGGGTCATGGCGGTCTGCTGTGACCTTCCTCCTGGGGTCATGGCGGTCTGTTGTGACCTTCCTCCCGGGGGTCATGGCGGTCTGCTGTGATCTGCCTCCTGGGGTCATGGCGGTCTGCTGTGATCTGCCTCCGGGGGTCATGACGGTCTGCTGTGATCTGCCTCCCGGGGTCATGGCGGTCTGCTGTGATCTGCCTCCGGGGGGTCATGACGGTCTGCTGTGATCTGCCTCCCGGGGGTCATGGCGGTCTGCTGTGATCTACCTCCCGGGGATCATGGCGGTCTGCTGTGATCTGCTTCCCGGGGGTCATAGCGGTCTGCTGTGACCTTCCTCCCGGGGAACATGGCGGGTCTGCTGTGATCTACCTCCCGGGGATCATGGCGGTCTGCTGTGATCTGCCTCCGGGGGTCATGGCGGTCTGCTGTGATAGGCTCCCGGGGGTCATGGCGGTCTGCTGTGATCTGCCTCCCGGGGGTCATGGCGGTCTGCTGTGATCTGCCTCCCGGGGGTCATGACGATCTGCTGTGTGTGACCTGCGTCCCGGGGGTCATGACCTCCCGGGGCCCGGGCCGGGTGTGCCTCACTCAGACCAGGTGATCTCCCCGTGGACGGCGGTGACGGGCCGGTGGTCGGTTTCAGCCGGTACACAGTGTTTGTCGCGGCCGGGCCGGGGATCCACCGGTTGTTCCTCGGGCGCTCTCTCTGAGAACAGAACTCCCCCCGGTCCTCTCTCTGAGAACAGAACTCTAAGTTTGCGTCAGACACCGCCTGTGTTTCGATGAAGTGCCTGTCAATACTAGTGGCCGGTGTTCGGGCTGTTGGCTGCTGAGCTCTGCTGACACCGACGAATAACAGTCGGAAGCGAGACTACATTGGTATAACGCGATGCAGGGTCCCACAGGATTCAGTACATTTGCTTCAAAGGGAATGTTTCACACTTCTGAAAGTTGCCAAATATACGCTGGTGTGCAGTCGAAAATATGAAGTAAGAGCTGCTGGAAAACGATAGTGATATTTTTTCTCTCTCGAAAAGTCACTTAACTTTATGCAAATTAAGTTTCAAATTTGGGATGATGACGTCATTATTGAGCTATATACCGCCGCTGATTGGCAGACAAAGTGGGATTGGCTGAAAAGTCGCTGTCAGCCAATCGCGGCGACACTAGCCTAGACCCATTTTGCAAACTATAGATTGAATTGCTTAAAAACGGCTAAGTTTTGGGGGAAATGACCTTAGTATTTTCGGCATTTCAATAACGTCCAAAGATAATGGCTATCTCAGTTCAAAACCAAATACAAAGGTGAAACATTTGAAGCCATTGGGAGCGAAATGTTATATGTTGTATGGTTTCTATTCCATTTCCACTAACCTAGCTCATCAGAAATTCACATCATGATTTGTTCCCAGTGCCCACACATTGAGTTTGGGTGGAGCATGTCATTGTGATATTGTCAATCTGATCGCTTTATATGGGCCATTTTGTTTTCCAAAGAAAAAACCCGACTGAACAAAGTGGGTCATTGTTTCTCATAATCCGTAACTCAGGTAATAATTGAATGAAACAACGATCCTCCAGCAGCTTGGAAAACCCCGACTTGGCTGTGACGGCGCGACCGGTCGGCCTCGACAGCTGCTGGCGGTGCGGTGCGGCGCGGCGCGGTGCGGTGCGGTGCGGTGTGCTGTGCACCTGTCCGCCATGGTGGGCCGCCGAGCCAGCCGCCGGCCTGCCGACGCTGTATGTCCGCCTGTGTGTGGCGGCCGGGGCCGGCGGCGGAGACGGAGCTGGGCCGGGCCTGGCCGGGCCGCCCGTATTGATCGTCCTCCTAGACCGACGGCCCGGCCCCGGACAGAATTCGGGGGTTTCGGCGGCGGCGGCGCGCTGTCTGGCCAGAGCGCCGGCGGCGGCGGCCGGCAGGGCGGCTATCGATCAGCCGGCGGTCGGCGGCGGTGTCGGCTTCTCCCCGCCCCCCCCCCCCTCGGCCATCTCCTCTCTCCCTGACCTGACTCAGAACCCAGTCCTATACGCTCCCCGCACACCCTCTGTCCTCTCCTAAGTCCTACCTGACTCAGGTCAATGAATTGCACATCTGTTAGCGCTGATCGGCGAAACAAATCTCCAAACACTAAGTTCCGCGTTCTCCGGATGTTGATTCGAATCTGCTATACAGTTGCTCACGTATCGACACAATTATGATTCAGTTTCATTTTCAGTGTACAATAAGTGGCGGGCTCTATTCAACAACAAACATCCATTCCGTTATCTGATAAATGCAACGTGTCCTGGCGTCACGTAATGTTAAGTAGGAATGTCATTATGTCCAAGTTGATCTGATCGGTAGACTAATGTGTGCATCGACAACGTTGCTTTGCACCGCCATCGCGGCGGCAACAGTGCAACCTACTGTCGTAACTGTCATATCTGTGTGCCGTAATTGTTTCCCATAACTATCAGCCATTCCGTGAACCGACCCGCCAAATAGGCCTGACGAAATTTATGCACCACACTTCCTCGTAACTGTTGGAAGTGATTGCACAATTTAAGTCAAAAATGACGCGAGGGCCGTTTCGTGACTCCTGACAAGCTGCAACAGCTGGCAACTTGCAGCCGGCTGCTTCTTTTTGTTGACACCGCGGCTCGGCGGAAAAGCTGCAACACCAATGTCTGAAGAAAGCCTGCTATTCGGGGAGCGGAAGGGGGAACCCAAGGAGTTCTGCTTCTACGATTAGGCAATAATGTGGTGTTATCACGTTAGAGACTCAACTGAAAACTGAACCTACACGTAAAAGTTTAAATGGGTAGCCATTGATGGCGTAGTAGGTGTCTCTGTGACGTATTCGCGTGGCCTCGGCCTCGACGCTGCGCATTCCACAACGTGCATCCTTCCCCTTCTCTGGGCTGAGGTCAGCGGACTGGGCCGGGCCGCATCCCTCCCCTTCTCTGGCTGAGGTCAGCGGGCTGGGCCGGGCCGCATCCCTCCCCTTCTCTGGGCTGAGGTCAGCGGGCTGGGCCGGGCCGCATCCTCCCCTTCTCTGGGCTGAGGTCAGCGCGCTGGGCCGGGCCGCATCCCTCCCCTTCTCTGGGCGGAGGTCAGCGCGCTGGGCCGGGCCGCATCCCTGCCCTTCTCTGGGCTGAGGTCAGCGGGCTGGGCCGGGCCGCATCCCTCCGCTTCTCTGGGCTGAGGTCAGCGGGCTGGCCGGGGCCGCATCCCTCCCCTTCTCTGGGCTGAGGTCAGCGCGCTGTGCCGGGCCGCATCCCTCCCCTTCTCTGGGCTGAGGTCAGCGCGCTGGGCCGGGCCGCATCCCTCCCCTTCTCTGGGCTGAGGTCAGCGGGCTGGGCCGGGCCGCATCCCTCCCCTTCTCTGGGCTGAGGTCAGCGGGGCTGGGCCGGGCCGCATCCCTCCCCTTCTCTGGGCTGAGGTCAGCGCGCTGTGCCGGGCCGCATCCCTCCCCTTCTCTGGGCTGAGGTCAGCGCGCTGGGCCGGGCCGCATCCCTCCCCTTCTCTGGGCTGAGGTGAGCGGGCTGGGCCGGGGCCGCATCCCTCCCCTTCTCTGGGCTGAGGTCAGCGCGCTGGGCCATGCCGCATCCCTCCCTTCTCTGGGCTGAGGTCAGCGCGCTGGGGCCGGGCCGCATCCCTCCCCTTCTCTGGGCTGAGGTCAGCGGGCCTGGGCCGGGCCGCATCCCTCCCCTTCTCTGGGCTGAGGTCAGCGGGCTGGGCCGGGACGCATCCCTCCCCTTCTCTGGGCTGAGGTCAGCGCGCTGGTGCCGGGCCGCATCCCTCCCCTTCTCTGGGCTGAGGTCAGCGCGCTGGGCCGGGCCGCATCCCTCCCCTTCTCTGGGCTGAGGTCAGCGGACTGGGCCGGGCCGCATCCCTCCCCTTCTCTGGGCTGAGGTCAGCGCGCTGGGGCCGGGCCGCATCCCTCCCCTTCTCTGGGCTGAGGTCAGCGGGCTGGGCCAGGCCGCATCCCTCCCCTTCTCTGGGCTGAGGTCAGCGCGCTGGGCCGGGCCGCATCCCTCCCCTTCTCTGGGCTGAGGTCAGCGGGCTGGGCCGGGCCGCATCCCTCCCCTTCTCTGGGCTGAGGTCAGCGCGCTGGGCCGGGCCGCATCCCTCCCCTTCTCTGGGCTGAGGTCAGCGCGCTGGGCCGGGCCGCATCCCTCCCCTTCTCTGGGCTGAGGTCAGCGCGCTGGGCCGGGCCGCATCCCTCCCCCTTCTCTGGGCTGAGGTCAGCGCGCTGGGCCGGGCCGCATCCCTCCCCTTCTCTGGGCTGAGGTCAGCGGACTGGGCCGGGCCGCATCCCTCCCCTTCTCTGGGCTGAGGTCAGCGCGCTGGGCCGGGCCGCATCCCTCCCCTTCTCTGGGCTGAGGTCAGCGCGCTGGGCCGGGCCGCATCCCTGCCCTTCTCTGGGCTGATGTCAGCGCGCTGGGCCGGGCCGCATCCCTGCCCTTCTCTGGGCTGAGGTCAGCGCGCTGGGCCGGGCCGCATCCCTGCCCTTCTCTGGGCTGAGGTCAGCGCGCTGGGCCGGGCCGCATCCTGCCCTTCTCTGGGCTGAGGTCAGCGCGCTGGGCCGGGCCGCATCCCTGCCCTTCTCTGGCTGAGGTCAGCGCGCTGGGCCGGGCCGCATCCCTGCCCTTCTCTGGGCTGAGGTCAGCGCGCTGGGCCGGGCCGCATCCCTGCCCTTCTCTGGGCTGAGGTCAGCGCGCTGGGCCGGGCCGCATCCCTCCCCTTCTCTGGGCTGAGGTCAGCGCGCTGGGCCGGGCCGCATCCCTGCCCTTCTCTGGGCTGAGGTCAGCGCGCTGGGCCGGGCCGCATCCCTGCCCTTCTCTGGGCTGAGGTCAGCGGGCTGGGCCGGGCCGCATCCCTGCCCTTCTCTGGGCTGAGGTCAGCGCGCTGGGCCGGGCCGCATCCCTCCCCTTCTCTGGGCTGAGGTCAGCGCGCTGGGCCGGGCCGCATCCCTGCCCTTCTCTGGGCTGAGGTCAGCGGCGCTGGGCCGGGCCGCATCCCTACCCTTCTCTGGGCTGAGGTCAGCGGGCTGGGCCGGGCCGCATCCCTGCCCTTCTCTGGGCTGAGGTCAGCGCGCTGGGCCGGGCCGCATCCCTCCCCTTCTCTGGGCTGAGGTCAGCGCGCTGGGCCGGGCCGCATCCTGCCCTTCTCTGGGGCTGAGGTCAGCGCGCTGGGCCGGGCCGCATCCCTGCCCTTCTCTGGGCTGAGGTCAGCGCGCTGGGCCGGGCCGCATCCCTGCCCTTCTCTGGGCTGAGGTCAGCGCGCTGGGCCGGGGCCGCATCCCTGCCCTTCTCTGGGCTGAGGTCAGCGCGCTGGGCCGGGCCGCATCCCTCCCCTTCTCTGGGCTGAGGTCAGCGCGCTGGGCCGGGCCGCATCCCTGCCCTTCTCTGGGCTGAGGTCAGCGCGCTGGGCCGGGCCGCATCCCTGCCCTTCTCTGGGCTGAGGTCAGCGGCTGGGCCGGGCCGCATCCCTGCCCTTCTCTGGGCTGAGGTCAGCGCGCTGTGCCGGGCCGCATCCCTCCCCTTCTCTGGGCTGAGGTCAGCGCGCTGGGCCGGGCCGCATCCCTGCCCTTCTCTGGGCTGAGGTCAGCGCGCTGGGCCGGGCCGCATCCTGCCCTTCTCTGGGCTCGAGGTCAGCGCGCTGGGCCGCATCCCTGCCCTTTCTGGGCTGAGGTCAGCGCGCTGGGCCGGGCCGCATCCCTGCCCTTCTCTGGGGCTGAGGTCAGCGCGCTGGGCCGCATCCTGCCTTCTCTGGGCTGGAGGTCAGCGCGCTGGGCCGGGCCGCATCCCTGCCCTTCTCTGGGCTGAGGTCAGCGCGCTGGGCCGGGCCGCATCCCTGCCCTTCTCTGGGCTGAGGTCAGCGCGCTGGGGCCGCATCCCTGCCCTTCTCTGGGCTGAGGTCAGCGCGCTGGGCCGGGCCGCATCCCTGCCCTTCTCTGGGCTGAGGTCAGCGCGCTGGGCCGCATCCCTGCCCTTCTCTGGGCTGAGGTCAGCGCGCTGGGCCGGGCCGCATCCCTGCCCTTCTCTGGCTGAGGTCAGCGCGCTGGGCCGGGCCGCATCCCTGCCCTTCTCTGGGCTGAGGTCAGCGCGCTGGGCCGGGCCGCATCCCTGCCCTTCTCTGGGCTGAGGTCAGCGCGCTGGGCCGGGCCGCATCCCTGCCCTTCTCTGGGCTGAGGTCAGCGCGCTGGGCCGGGCCGCATCCCTCCCCTTCTCTGGGCTGAGGTCAGCGCGCTGGGCCGGGCCGCATCCCTGCCCTTCTGGGCTGAGGTCAGCGCGCTGGGCCGGGCCGCATCCCTGCCCTTCTCTGGGCTGAGGTCAGCGCGCTGGGCCGGGCCGCATCCCTGCCCTTCTCTGGGCTGAGGTCAGCGCGCTGGGCCGGGCCGCATCCCTGCCCTTCTCTGGGCTGAGGTCAGCGCGCTGGGCCGGGCCGCATCCCTGCCCTTCTCTGGGCTGAGGTCAGCGCGCTGGCCGGGCCGCATCCCTGCCCTTCTCTGGGCTGAGGTCAGCGCGCTGGGCCGCGGTGGGGTGACTAAGGCAGCAGCGGGCGGCCGGGTGGGGTGACTAAGGCAGCAGCGGGCGGCCGGGTGGGGTGACTAAGGCAGGCAGCGCGCTGGGCCGCGGTGGGGTGACTAAGGCAGCAAGCGGGCGGCCGGGTGGGGTGACTAAGGCAGCAGCGGGCGGCCGCGGTGGGGTGACTAAGGCAGCAGCGGGCGGCCGGGTGGGGTGGACTAAGGCAGCAGCGCGCTGGGCCGCGGTGGGGTGACTAAGGCAGCAGCGGGCGGCCGGGTGGGGTGACTAAGGCAGCAGCGCGCTGGGCCGCGGTGGGGTGACTAAGGCAGCAGCGGGCGGCCGGGTGGGGTGACTAAGGCAGCAGCGCGCTGGGCCGCGGTGGGGTGACTAAGGCAGCAGCGGGCGGCCTTAGTCGGGGCCGGGTGGTGCGCGAGGTCACCCCTTTCGACCCTGGCCCGTTCCGGGAGCGGCTGCCGGCTGTACGTCACAGCACGGCGCTGACGAAACGCCGCTGAGCCGCCGACCCGGAAAACAGGCCGGCCTGTTCTGCCCAGGGGGCGTATTTCAGAAGTCTAGCGATGCTAGGCAGCGTCGGCCTGCGGTGACGTCATAGTGGCGTCACCTGGCTCGGTGATAACTCCCTCGGTGTAACTCCCTCGGTGATAACTCCCTCGACAGATATTTCCACGCGGAAGCAATTTCATCTGAAAGATGGGTAATTAGCTATGAGTTTGATGGCATGGTAGACTAAATGCCTGTTACGCATTTTCCGTTTGTTGCCCTTCATCAGCAAAAATGATAACCTCAATCTAGGCCTCCGTTTAGTAATTTTGCTGCTGAACCGCTTAATGCTGCTGGTCCTAAATAACCAATGACCTTAGCCCCTATGTCTGACTTATAAGTTAGTGAAGCCTCCCACTGTCGAGATGTATGGAAAGTCGTTCTTGAACATACGCATAATAACCCAACGATAAAGTGTCATTGAACAAGATATCGTGAATATACGGTGGAATATTCCACGGCATAGAGCTGGTTTGCCATCTAAGAACGTGGCACAGTTGGGTCTTTGCCAACGCGCAAAGTTAATTTAACAAGATTGGAATTTTCTACGCATTTACGCTTTTTTAAAAAATGTGTCACACTAATTTCTATTGCAATTAAGAATTGATTCAGTTCAAGACGAATCGAATTGATATGCTATTATATAAATTGCTAAACCGATTATAAATATTTTCCTCAACGCCGATTCTGATCAAATATAATGGATGGCTGTAATGAGCACTGTGCAGAGAATAAGAAGATAGAAAATATAGCCTGTGCTCATTATGGTTAATTAAAAATAATGAAGAAAGGTGGAATGCAACACTAACCTATATTTCGCCTTGCGGCTTCAGTGCACGTGCACGTGCGCGTGCACGTGAGCCGCAAGGCGAGCTATGGGTTAGTGTTGCATTTCATCTTTGCATTATTTTTAATTAACCATAACATGAGCACAGGCTATATTTTCTATCTTCTTATTCAGCGCCGATTCTAGCGGATTGAATAGAAATCGTAAGATATACGATCCTGAACCAATTCCCCTGGAATCTGTACTGGAGCACAACACACACAATCGTAATGAAAGAGATCCCACCATAGATAGAGGCACCCAACATTTGTATGGAGAGCAACACCGCGACATGGCTGCCAGCTGTCTGTGCAAAACAGTACCACGTTACTTGTCTGATGTTCTGGCTCAAGGTTCGTTATCTCTTATGCTCCGACCCCGAGGTGGTTGTGCGGACGCCCTTTGCCCGCTGGGGGGGCCCCCCGCTGACACCCCACCCCCGCCCCCAGCGCGCCTTCGGCGCGACCGGCATAATGGACCCACCAGGCGACGAGAGTGTGACGTCACCTCCAGCCATTCAGAGACGCGACAGCGCTGCATCGCGCGGCGTGGGAAATTCGCGTCCCGGGGCCGGGGCAGGAATCCGTCGCCGGAGCTGGGCCTCCTCCTCCTCCTCCTCCTCCTCCTCCTCCTCCCTCGCTCCGCCTCCCGCCTCCGCCTAAAAGAAGAAGAGAAGAAGAAGAAGGAAGCAGTCCTCCTCCTCCTCGCTCAAGACGAAAAAGACACAGAAAGCACAGCAAGAAAAGAAGCACAGAAGAAGACGAAGACGCGACCGCCGCCGCCAGAAGGCGCGAGCCAGCGAGACAAGACGACACGAAGAAAGCAAGAGGAAGAGAAGAAGCTCCGCCAGCCGAAGCCTCCGCACGCCAGACGCTCAGCCGCAGCCGAAGAAGCAGCGAAGAAGAAGAAGAGCCTACGAAGAGCCTCAACCTCCGTCCACCTCCCTCCTCCTCCTCCTCCTCCTCCTCCCTCCTCCTCCTCCTCCTCCTCCTCCCCTCCTCCTCCTCCTCCTCCTCCTCCTCCCCTCCTCCTCCTCCTCCTCCCTCCCCTCCCTCCTCCTCCCTCCTCTCCCTCCTCCTCCTCCTCCTCCTCCCTCCTCCTCCTCCTCCTCCTCCTCCTCCTCCTCCTCCTCCTCCTCCTCCTCCTCCTCCTCCTCCTCCTCCTCCTCCTCCTCCTCCTCCTCCTCCTCCCTCCTCCTCCTCCTCCTCCTCCTCCTCCTCCTCCTCCTCCTCCTCCTCCTCCTCCTCCTCCTCCTCCTCCTCCTCCTCCTCCTCCTCCTCCTCCTCCTCCTCCTCCTCCTCCACCTCCTCCTCCTCCTCCTCCTCCTCCTCCTCCTCCCTCCTCCTCCTCCTCCTCCTCCTCCTCCTCCTCCTCCTCCTCCTCCCTCCTCCTCCTCCTCCTCCTCCTCCTCCTCCTCCTCCCTCCTCCTCCTCCTCCTCCTCCTCCTCCTCCTCCCGCCTCCGCCGCCGCGCGTCACCCGGTCGATCACAGACACAGGACC